>JAQQSZ010004279.1:0-14199 GCA_028646595.1 Phalanger gymnotis | reverse complement strand
CTCCACTCACTGCACTGCATTCCCTCTCAAAGAACAGAAATGATCAGGAGGTAGTTAAATAGTAATATAAGTACAACCAAAATAGATTTATGCTATGAAATTCAGAAAACAGAGAGGGAAACATGGTGGATAGCATCTGGTTGTTGGTTATTTGAGAGAGAAATAAAATTATACAAATGTGAGTTATTGTGTTTTTCACATTTTACCTCCTTTAGTTGTCTCAGACATTGAAGAGAGGCAATGGTCTGTGTCTGGAATGAAAAGGGAGCAGAGTCAATGAGAAAAAAAGTGGAGAAGTCCTCTGTACTTTCAACAACCCCAAATGACTGATATGGAGACTCAGCTTTTCAACAACAATATTCTCCGAATCATAGTATAGAATTGCAAATCCCAACAAACCGCGTCTCTGAGTTTCACATTGTTTGGTCAGAAAAGAGCAATACCCAATACCCAATCAACCAGTCATACTATTGGGTTCACAGTATGTGCCAGGTGCTGTACAACACTATAAAGGCTCTTAGAGACAGGGACTACATGGTCATAATATTAGTAACAAAGGAACAACAAATTTAGCTAAAATTAGCTCACACATTCAAGATAGGAGAAGCTACACATTACATTTATTATAGCCTTGTACCTAAATACAGTAAACATTCACCAACCCCCTGGAATCTGCCACTTTGCTGAGGTGCTAGAGATGAAAAGACAAAAAAAATGTGACTGTTTCTGTCCTCAACAAGCTCACGTTCTATTAAGGTAAAGTAGATCAGTACATCAGACAGTATTACTCTCAGTTAACAGATGAGCACATTGAGGATTGGGTATGTTCACTGACCTACCCTGGGTCATAATGCTAATTAATGCTATAGCTGGGTCTCCAAAGCAGTTCTTTGGATCTGTGCCTTCTTCCTTATGCTATGCTAAAGGGCAATGCAGGAAGAGGAAAAAAACACTAGACTTGTGACAGAGGCCAGGCCTCAATTTTATGAGCATTCTTGGGAGCTGGCAGTTGACAGTGCGTAATTAAACAGACAAATGTAAATCCTAAGACTGTCCCTCTAAGATGTTACTCATACTTTGGAGAGGATAGAGATGGAGGTGGGGGTGAAGATTGCATGACTGGGAACATCAGTACAACTTTCTTTTAAATAGCCTGTCAAGAAAGTGGAAGGATGACAAATATTACTTCCATGCCCTACTTCAACCCAGCAATACCCTGAAAATAAATCCATTTGTGCCTTTAAAGTCACTGGTTTGATAGGAAACATGCACAGTGCCCAGATGATGATTTGGCGACATGGTAAGTTATGGCTAGCAAATAGCTCAGTTTTACTGTGGAAGGGAAAAATGAAGTAGGAAATTAACTAAAAAAAGGAAATGGAAGCCTGATGGCAGTGGGAGGATGTTTCTGAAAGTCATGCTGCCTTTGGCTATGTCTAAAAAGACATTTTCCCAAGCAGTCGGTCAATAATTCAATTTCAATTCAACGAACATTTATTAAAGCTTACTTTTCCAGGAACTATGCTAAACTCTAGGGATGCAAAATAGAAAAAGAAGCAGTCCCTCCCCTAAAGAAGCTTCTACTCTAATGGGAGAAAACAACACATAAAAAGAAAGCTGAAAAGGGAGTGGGACCAACTGTTATCTAGCATGGGAACATTCCAAAGAGGCAAAACCAAGCAAAGCATTGGATGGAAAATGGAGTTACTAGGAAGGTGGTGAGCTCTCTATAAAGGAAGGCTTTGGGGGGAGTTTAGTGCTCCAACCTCAAGAGAAGAAAAGAAACTGAGGATGAGTTGGGAAAGTATGGAGTGTCAATAGGCATTTATTCAACATTTATTAAGTGCTGAATATTCACAGAAAGGTAAAAAAGATGGTCTTTGACCACAAGAAGATCACATTCTAATGGCAGATGTAATATACATGTATCTATACACAGATAAGCAAGATTTATTTATTCATTTATTCATTCATCCGTTTGTTTGTTTGTTTGCTTGTTTATTTATTTACATAAAAGTTACTCTCAGAGGTTAGGTACTATGGGAGAGAGCCAGAAAGACTTCCTGAGCTTAAGGAAGCTAAAGGCAGCGGTGAGGAGGGATAGCATGAGGGGACATGTAAGTGGTGAGACGGGGTGCCACGTACAGAGAACAGCAACAAGGTCTATGTCTCTGGATCTTAGAGTTACAGAAGGATGTTAAGTATAAGAAAGCTAGAAAGGTTAAGAAGGGGCCAGGTTGTGGAAGGCTTTAAAAGCCAACGAGGATTTTATGATTGACTCTGGAATTAATAGGGAATTCCTGGAATTTATTAAGTAAGAAGGGTGAGGTAGGGTAACATGGTCAGACCCAAGCTTTTAGGAAGATCCCTTTGGCAGCTGAGTCTAAAAAGGCCTAATTGTAGTGAGGAGAGGCTGGAGGAAGGGACGGTCCAAATCATTAGGTGAGACTGAGAGAGCACTCCCACCCGAAGCACACAAGGAAATAGTCACAGGCAAACAAATGATGGTACAACCCATCAGTACCCTGTGAAAGTCCAAGGCTCTGCCCTGACTCAGGCTTGCCCGAAGAATTCATCACCTACATCCTCATTCACAAGGCCTAGGTGAACATCCTTTCATCAAGTCTTGTTTCTTTCAAATTTATCTATTGTTGCTGAGTGCTGTTCCTCAATACCAATGTCATATTAGTGAGGCAGTAGGGTATTGCATTTGGAGTTAGAGACCCTGTGTTCAAATTCTGCTTTACAACCTACCTACATGAACGACCTTGGGTAGGTTGCTATTGGCCCATTGGTTTCTCATCTGCAAAATCATAGGATCATAGATTTTGAATTGTAAGGGGCCTCGGAGGCTAGCAAGAAGTCCAACTTCCTCATTTTGTAAATAAGCTAACTAACGTTCAGAGAGACAAGTGACTTATTCAGGATTTCACAGTTAGTATGTATCCGAGGCAAGATTTGAATTCAGGTCTTCTGAACTCCAAACCCAGCATTCTAGTCCTATGCCATCTAGCTGCATCCAAAGGAGTGTGGACTAGATGAATCAGTTGATAAACATGTATTGATTTTATTTGTAAATATTAACATTTAAATAATTAAATATTACACAAATATTTAAATATTAACATTTATTAAGCTAGCAAATGCCATGGACTTTGCTAGGTGCTAAGGAAAATACAGATACCTAAGTTACCACCAAGGTCCTTTCTAGTCCCAACTTTATGATCTTATGGAATGTTCACATTTTTTAAATATTTCTAAATCATTTCCCTTAAAGTAAGCCCCTAAATTAGGAAAAACGGCTTTTATCCCCATTTTAGAAACATGAAAACTGACACTCAGAGAAGGAAATGATTTTTCCAAGATCCAGTAAATATCAATGCCTTCGTCAGACTCCCAATCCAATGTCCTACACATGGTGATTCTGTCTTTTGAATACAAAGGACATGAAAGAATCCTAGAATCTTAAAGGGAAAGGCATTTCTAGACTAGTCCAACCTTTGCCTGAACCAAAATCCCTCAGTGCATACTTTAGCAAGTAGTTGAAAAACCCCGTCTGAGACCTTGCATTTTAGATAGGTTCTGAAAACCAATTGAAAAGCATTGGTGTGTGACTCAGTAGTATCCTAATGAGTATCAGCCTTAAATGCAGTTCTTAACCGCTCCTAATTGACACTTTGGAAATTGACTTTAGCAAGTAGGAGGAAACCTATATGGTATCTGGATGGATCTCCCTAGAGGAGTAGATGAATCTCAGGGACTAGATAAATACTGTATGTGTCTATGTATGTGCTTGTTTGTCTATACAGTCTTACACATAAGTGAACATTCACAAGCAAGGAGCCATCCTCAAGTGAATGAGAGAGAGAAAATTCAGCTGCTGAATTTGGCAAAATATTTAGTGTGATTTCCCTGACTGAGACTTAATTTACTGAAAAGAAAACAAAGCCAAATCTATTGGGGGCATAATTCATTTGTCTGCCCCCTAGAGAATGGAATCAGTGATCCTTAGGAATGAAATATCTCAGAAGCTCAAATTTAGCAAGATCCTCAGAGACCATCTATTTAGTGGTTCTCAAAATATAGTCTGTGGAATGATGGGGTTTCCTGAGACCGTTTCAGGGCATTTACAAAGTCAAAACTACTTTTATAATATGCTAAGATATTTTAATTTTTAATATTATAAATGTCAATGATATAACCTATATAAACAAAAACTCTGGAGGGAGAGGGATCTTTAGTAATTTTAAGAATATAAATAGATCTTGAGACCAAAGCATTTGAGAACTGCTGATCTAGCCCAACCCATCCTCGTACAGGAATCCTTTTGATAATGTCCCTAATGGATGGTTCACCATGATGAACTTCAAGCCACCTAGGCAGGGTGAACCTGCTTCCTCTATAAGCAGCCCATTTCAATTTTGGATAGATCTAGCTGTTGCGAGTTATTAACTTGTGTTAAGTTAGCATCTATAGCTTTTATCTATTGCTCCAAGTTCTATTCTCTAGGCTCAAGAGAAACACATGTCTTCTTTCCAGTGTTGTATGTGCCACAGCCCCTCAAACATTATCACGTTATTCCTGGGTCTTAAAGTTGGATCCAATGTATGCATGGTGAACAAACAGGATGACTCTGACATGGGGGAAGACCACTACCTCTTGTGGCAATCCATTCCTCTTTGGGACACTCCAATTGTTAAGAAAATTTTCCTGACATTTAGCCTAAATATACCTCTGAAATCTCCATGAACTACTCTTAGTTTTTCCCTCTGGTACAAAATAACTTGGAAAGCTTCACTCCTCTATGCTAAACATTACCGTGGCCTTTAACCAATTCTCATATGACTTGCTTTCAGATCCCCTCATTATACTGGTGGCCCCTCTCTGAGTGATCTCCAGATAGCTATTATCCTTTAAGAAGTGTAATTCTCACATCTGAACACAAAGTTCCCCAAAGAAAGACAGCATGCTTTAGACAAAAGAGAGCAAGGTTTAGAATCAGATGGCATGGGTTGGAATTCTGGCTTCACCATTTATCTATGTGACTTTTGACAAGTTTTGTCACTTATCTAGGTCTCAATTCCCATAAATCTATTGACAGTAATTCCAAAGAATTCCTGTAAAATAGGGAGTTGGATTTGAGCAAAGGTTACTAACCTGGGTCCACAGGCTTGCTTTTTTTGGGGGGGGCAGGCAATTTGGGATAAGTGACTTGCCCAAGGTCACACAACTAGTAAGTGTGTCAAATGTCTGAGGCTGTATTTGAACTCAGGTCCTCCTGACTCCAGGGCCAGTTCTCTACTCACTGCATCACCTAGCTTCCCCTATAGGCTTGTTTTAAAACTTATTTCGATACATGATTTAGCAGTCGCCACTATAAAAGAACAGAGTTTGGTATGATATTCTAGATGGCAAAATATCTAGGTTTACAACAAACAATAACATGTCCAGCAAAGTTGAACATAATTCTACTGGTGAAAAATCTGGTGTACAAACAGTAGCAAAGAAAAGAATACAAAGGTAAAAATGAGCATGCAATCACAAAAGACTAAACAGAGTTAAACATTTAACATTTTTATATAAGGAGATAATAAATATAACCCTTCAGAACTCTATCATCACCAGAGGTCATAAAGGAAATTTGATTTGACAGAAGTCCTGGGATAGAGTGTTACATGTTGATGATTTCAAAAGAAGAATGGGGGCAGCTAGGTAGCACAGTGAGTAGAGCACTCGCCCCGGAGTCAGGAGGACCTGAGTTCAAATACAGCCTCAGACATTTGACACACTTACTAGCTGTGTGACCTTGGGCAAGTCACTTAAGCCCCATTGCTCTGCCTTCCTCCCTGCAAAAAAAAAGAATGAAAACAGTGAGGAAGAGAAATACACTGGGAGAAAATGGAAGAGAGAGGAAGAATGGGGAAAATTATCTCATATAAAAGGGATGTGCAAGTAGAAGTCTATACAATGAGGAGGAAGAAGGGTGGGGGGAACCTCACTCTCCTCCAAATGGTTATAGGAGAGAAGAATACACACACACACACACACACACACACACACACACACACACACATACATCCATAGTTCGAAGTCCATTTCATTTAACCAAGAAAGAGGAGAGGAAGGGGTTAAGAAAAAATGGAGGGGGGGATACAAAAGAAGGTAGATTAAGTTAGGGATTAGGCAAAGGAAAAATAATTTCTTAAAGAGAAGTGGGGGGAAAAGAGAATGATAAAAACATTTTATTCTATATTTTACTAGCACTGAAACTATATTCCGGTGTAATTGGTTTCCTTCATAATCCCATGTATTTTATTTTATCCTTTTCAAAATATTATTCACAGGAAGATCCACAGGCTTAACCAGATTGATCAAGGGGTCCATGGTGCAATTTAAAAAATAGCTCAGAAGGCCTGTTTTAAAGTATATGTAAGGTCTTTTCCAGGATTTATTCAATAAACAACTAAGTTAGTTGTGTTACATTAAAAACAAGAGTATTGGAATTCTGAGTTGGAGAGGGTTTAGGTTTGATTCTTGGCTATTAAGTCCCAGGACTAGATGATTCTCAAAATTCCCGATTGAACATTCTGAGATCCTTGGTCCTCAATTTCCTCATTTGTAAAATGGGAAGGTCAGATCATATGATCACTAAGTCCTTTTCCATGTGCACATCTATGATCATGTGACCTCATATGATCTGACAAGTGAAGAATACCATCTTAACATGACCTCACTAGTCCTGAGTACCATTCCTCCTTAAAGCAACTAACAATCATCTTTTTATTGTACTATGTTATGGAAACACTTATTTTATTCCATAAATTAAAAATAAAATAAAAAAGCAGCTAATCACCACATAGATGTTTTGGGTACCATGTCCCATCCTTGGCTCCTATTAGCCTTTGAGTTTAGTAAAATTCTCAGATCTCAGAACCATGGTCTAGCTATGCCTTTCCAATCTTCTATTTCTATAGTTTACCTTTTGAATAAAGTTTTAGGATGGGGTATCCAAAATGTGGCCCAGAAGCTACATGTGGCCCCCAGTGAGATTTATGTGGCCTGCCTACAAACACAGAAATTTACATAAATGCTTTAGTAAATGAAGCTACCTCAGAGCTCTCACTAAAGTGGCAAATCAAAATATGTTGTCTATTGTTTCAATTAAAATCTAAGGTTGGACAGCCCCATTTTAGGATTTTACAATTGTCCCCGATAACTTTTA
The DNA here is from genome assembly GCA_028646595.1 of Phalanger gymnotis. Taxonomy (NCBI): domain Eukaryota; kingdom Metazoa; phylum Chordata; class Mammalia; order Diprotodontia; family Phalangeridae; genus Phalanger; species Phalanger gymnotis. Next base: position 6,977 of record JAQQSZ010004279.1, on the reverse strand, counting down.
TCTGATTGGATCCCCTTATTGTTTTAGGGAATTTTTTGCTTTCTTTACCCAGGAGCTGTCAAAATAACTACCCAGAGAGTGAGAAAATCAGTGTCTACAAGCCTTGAGAATGACAGTTATGCATGGTTTGGGTTAACATGGAACTGTGTCCAAAATAACTTTTCTCATGACATTTTTGTATATTTAACCACCAGAACTGGTTTAAATTGTTAACTAAAAAGGCATGTGAATATTGAGAATCCTTAATAAACATGAGCTGACTTTGGGGGCTCTTTCCAAGTCAAGGATAATCCTGAATCTCATTTATTTCTCCTCAGAACTGAAACACTTCGTTCTCTGAATAGAAAGCCTACTGAATCCTTTAAGCATGTCAAGTATCATTTTGTATATTAGGGCAGGAACACTTTAAAGAGAAGTAATATTGAGAAATGGAATGCATATGTTTGCATTCTCCAGTTATTTCTGGATAGCTGTGTGACCTTGGGTAAATCACTTCTATTCTCTGGGCCTTAATTATCCCATCTGTAAAATGATCAGGTTGGAATACACCAGGGGTTCTTAACCTTATTTATCTCATCGTCCCCCTTGGAAGTTTTGTGAAGCTCATGGATCCATTTTGGGATTTTAAAAAATTGGTAATTTAAGAGAATGTTAAATTTCAATTGTAAGTCAGGGGAAATAAAGAAATATTTTCCCCACCCAAATCTATAGACCTTCTAAAATATATTTATGTACCACTTGAAGTTCTGTAGATAACAGGTTAAGAACCCCTAGGCTAGAGGTTTTCTAAGTTCCTCTAAGGGTTTATATTCTATGACCTGAGAGAGCTCAGTGAGTGAAAAGCTTGTCAGAATTAGGAGTGAAGGGTATGGATTTGACTCCTAGATAATCCTCAAGGTCCCTTTGAGGCAGTGAGGTGGCAGAGTTGAGTCAAGTGTAAAGCCTAGAGTCAGGAAGACATGAGTTCACATGTGATGGTTACTAGCTATATGACCCTGGGCAAGTCACTTAACTTATGTGTTCCTTTGATTCCTCAACAATAAAATGGGGATAATGTTATCACTCAACTCCCAGGTGGTTGTGAGAGTAAAATGAGATAATACTTGTTAAGGTGTTATCACAGTGCCAGCTTCATATTAGTTAATTAATAATTTTTTCCTACCCTCCTTCTTTACTCCTTCTTTCCTCTCTTCCTCCCTCCTTCCCCTCCTTCCTGCCTCCTTCCTTTCTGCCTTCCTTTTCTATGATCTCTTCACATAGCTTAAACTTTCTCTCTAATTAGATCATAATTTCACGGAAGGCAGGGATAATTTCCTAAGCTGCTTCTCTATTCCATTTACCATCCAGCACAGAGATGGCCACACACTAAATGTCCAATAAATATTTACTAATGGATGAAAGAATCAAACATTTTGGAATTCTTTAATGCTGACATCTGACCTTAGAAGAAACCTTTAGGAAATTAGGAAGAATGTTCAACACTAGACCCATAAGAAGATAATAGTTCCTTGAGGAATTCTCTAGATGAACCCACATTTGAGAAGAACACATTAGCAAAAGGATTGTAATTTATCATACGTAGAAATGTACATTGGAATGAGAAAAAATTAGCTTTCTGATGCTCAAACAAAAAGTTTGGGTCCTAGCACATATTTTCATAGATTTTTCCCATAATCACTTTGCTCATAGTTGAAAAGGTTAATGTTTAAGAGCCTGACATTTAGAATTCTTATACCATTTTCATCAATGAGCCTATTTGACCAAAAAAAAGTGTTCAGTTCATTCCTTTGAACAATGAGATAATTAATTTTCTTCTTTAACAAATGGAGGATTGCTGCCTTCAAGGATACTATACCCACTACACATTGCAGTGTGCTTTGAATCCTTCCATCTCTCCATTCATTTAACAAAATAAAATATTTCCAAAGCATCGACTTCTACATAGAAGGAAAAAAAAACTGTTACTTGCCGCCTGTAAGGAGCTAACATTCTAAAAGAAGAACTGAGCTGTATATACAAATAATATGGAAGTATCTGGAGATGCTTAAAATATGAAAAACACAAATGTTTTGACTCCAAAACTGCAAATGACCAGCATTGTGGAAAGTGGGCAAAGAACCACTGAAGCAGAAAGAGGTCCAGATTTAGATAGAGAATTCAAAAGTGCAATGACCAGTACTGCCAGACCCATAACTATTTGGCCCCAGTCCACCAACGAACCCAAATAAACACTCAAGTCTTCTCTTTAATATTAAACATTCACCTTCTCAATTGACCCTTCTGTTATGTAGCTTCAAGTTCCATTACCATTCTGAGTACTCTCCTTTGGATATACCATAACTTTGGATATGTGACAGCAATGTGACTCTTTAAACGTGTAACACTCCAATGCCTATCACTTTGGGAATTGAAGAAGTTGTGATATGTAATTGTGATGGAATAACACTGTGCTATATGAAATAATGAGCAGGATGGTTTCAGGAAAAAAAACTGGAAAGATTTTTTTTTATAGATGGATGCAAAGTGAAATGAGCAAAACCAGAACAATGGACATAGTAACGGCAATATCGTAATTATGATCAACTGTGAGAGAGTAAGCTACACCGACAAAGACAATGATATAAGATGATTCTAAGGAATCCATGATGAAAAATGCTGTCCACCTCCAGAGAGATAACTGATAAATTCTACGTACAGACCGAAGGACACATTTTTAAATTTTCTTTATTTTTCTTGTTTTCTTTTGGAACATAGCTAATATGAAAATATTCTTTGTATGACTTCACATATATTATCAATATCATATTGCCTGCCTTCTCACAGTTTGGGGAGGGATGGAAGGGAGAAAGAGAATTTGGATCTCAAAATTAAAAGAAGAATTTTCATTATAAAAATGTATTTGAGAAATATTTAACAAAGTAAAAAGGTATTTCAAAAACATAAATAAATGTTGCACCCCAACCTAAACGTGATACTCCAACTATGCCTCAACCAGGGCCAAATAGAAGGGAGTATCATATCCTATAGCTTACATACTACCTTTCAATAAATATAGTCCAAGATAGCATATGGCCTCTTTTTATAAAGGCCAGCTTCTCCTATTCTGGATACTTACAGTTGCATTTTTTAGCTTATGTCTAGATTTTTACATTTGCCCATTACATGTTATATGTGTGTTTAGGTCCATTAGTAAAGATGGAAAAAAGGGGATTAGTAGGATTCAAAGCTAACCAAAAGGCTATTTCAATTAATTGTGGTTCCAGGGTATGCTAGAAGTTTTGCATTAGCGTTAATTTTTGAGGGGCATTTCACCATGAGAAGAATGGAAAATCCAGATTGTCTTCCCCTTTCATCATTTCTAAGAAACCTAGTTAGACACAATTTTTATGCTTGTTTCTATGAATTTCCCAGATATCATTCAAGTAAACAAACATCAAAGGCCCTGAATCAAAGCAAATGTTATCAAAGGCTCCAATAATGTAGTTCTCACTTGGGAAAAGAAGATAAATAATGTGTAAGAAACCAACACAGAATATATAAGACTTTAAATACTGCCTTTTAAATCCTAGTTTTGCTCTATCTAATTTAAACATCTGAGCTTTTCTAAAATCACTCCCCTCTCACCAAAATAGTCACAGAATGCAGACAGGAATGGTAATTGAATAAGGTTCTAACACTAATTAAGTTGTATCAAAACAACTGTTTTTACAAATGTCATTTCCTTTGCTTCCTTCAGCCATTGGTTAGATGATTGACGCCATACAAAATGGAGCATGCATTTCTAATGATCCCTGACTAAAAGGGAAGAATGCTTTCCTCTAATAAAACAACACTCAGAATGGGTTATCCATTCCCTTATTCCTGCTCTTCTATCATTTTCCTTTTAATGGAGTGAACATAAGCCTAAACAGCTTAGGTGATATAATTCTAATCACATGTTAATTCTGAAGGACCAATCAGGGTGGCTTCTATGAAATATTGAAATGAGCAAGGGGTCAATTTTCAATTCTACTCTTCATCAGTGAGCATATTTTTCAGTCTAAAATCCTGAAGGGAAGATGTATTTGTATTAGACCATCGCTATGGTTTAGTGGAAATAGCATTGAAATTAGGAGATGAGTTCTGTTGCTTTGGCTTGAGCAAGCTGAAAAATCATGGAATGGCAGAACCATGAAGAATATTGCTACATCCAACAGCCTTATTTTTAAATATAAATATATTTATTTTCAGTTTTCAACAGTCACTTCCACAAGATTCTGAATTCCAAATTTTCTCCCCATCTCTCCCCTCCCCTCACCCCAGGACAGTGTGCATTTTGATTATACCTTCCTCTAATCTATCCCCCATCCCCTTCTCTTATCACCTTCCTTTCTATTTTCCTGTAGGGCAAGATAGGTTTCTATACCCCATTGCCTGCCAGTTGCATGTAAAATTTTTTTAAAATTCATTTTTAAAGCCTTGAGTTCCACATTCTCTCCCTTCCTACCTCCACACCCACCCTCATTGAGAAAGCAAGCAATTTGATATAGGTTATACATGTGTAGTCAAGCAAAACACTTCCATAACAGTCTTGTTTTGAAAGACTAACTATATTACCCTCTGTCCAGTCCCACCTATCCCTTCACTAAAGTGTTTGCTTCTGATTGCCCGTTCTCCCAATCTGCCAGTCCTTCTATTATCTTCCCTCTCTTATCCCCTTCCCTGTGCTTTCCTCTAGGGTAAGATAGATTTTCATACCCAATTGAGTGTGTATGTTATTGCTTCCTTAAGCCAAATCCGATGAGAGTAAGGCTCACTTATTCCGTCTTCCCCCCACCTCTTCGCAGCCAGTATACAAAGTTCTTTCTTGCCTCTTTATGTGAGATGATTTACTACATTCTACCTCTTCCTTTCTCTTTTTCCCAGTACATTGCTCTCAACACTTAATTTTATATTTTAAATATCATCCCTTCATATTCAGCTCACCTTGTGCCTTCTGTCTACATATATATGCACACACACATATATAGATGCACATATATGAAAACATATACATATATACACATATACATACATACATATACATACACACACATACACATATATTCTCTCTAACTACCCTAATACTGAGATAGGTCTCTTAAGTTGCAAATGTCATCTTTCCATGTAGGCATATAAACAGTTAAACTTTAATAAGTCCCTTATGGCTTCTCTTTCCTTTTTACTTTTTCATATTTCTCTTGATTCTTGTATTTGAAAGTCAAATTTTCTATTCAGCTTTGGTCTTTTCAACAAGAATGCTCAGAAGTCCTCTATTTCACTGAAATTCTATTTTTTTCCCCTGAAATATTATGCTCAGTTTTGCTGGGTAGGTAATTCTTGGTTTTAATGGTATCCCCTTTGACCTCCAGAATATCATGTTCCAAGCCCTCTGATCCCCTTGTGTAGAAACTGCTAAATCTTGTGTTATCCTGATTGAGTTTCCACAATTCTGGAATTGTTTCTTTCTGGCCACTTGTGATATTTTTTCCTTGACCTGGGAACTCTGGAATTTGGCTACAATACTGCTAAGAGTTTTCCTTTTGTTATCTTTTTCAGGAGCTGATGGGTAGATTCTTTCCATTTCTATTTTATTCTATCATTCTAGAATATCATGGCAGTTTTCCTTGATAATTTCTTGAAAGATGATGTCTAGGCTCTTTTTCTGATCATGGCTTTCAGGTGGTCCAATAATTTTAAAATTATCTCTCTTGGATCTATTTTCCTGGTCAGTTGTTTTTCCAATTAGATATTTCACATTGTCTTCTATTTTTTTGTTCTTTTTTGTTTTATGATTTCTCAATTTCTCGTAAAATCATTAGCTTCCATTTGCTCCATTATAATTTTTAAGGAATTATTTTCTTCAGTCAGCTTTTGGAGCTCCTTTTTCATTTGGCCAATTCTGCTTTTCAAAGCATTCTTCTCCTCATTGGCTTTTTTGGACCTCTTCTGCCATTTGGGTTAGTCTATTTTTAAAGGTGTTATTTTCTTCATCATTTTGCGGGCCTCCTTTAGCAAGCTGTTGACTCGTTTTTCATGATTTTCTTGCATCGCTCTCATTTCTCTTCCCAATTTTTCCTCCACTTCTCTTACTTGGTTTTCAAAATCCTTCTTGAGCTCTTTCATGGCCTGAGACCATTTCCTTTTTTTTCTTGGAGGCTTTGGATGTAGGAGTCTTGACTGCCTTGTCTTCCTCTGGCTGCACAACTTGATCCTCCTTGTCACTAAATGTGTAAGAAAACATCTTTTCACCAAGAAAGTAACTTTTTTTGCCTTATTCTTTTTCCTGTTTGTTCATTTTCCCAGCAAATTATTTGAGTTTTGAGCTCTTTGTTAAGTGGAGGACGTACTGCACCAAGTTTCAGGGGTTTTGTGCAGCTGTTTTCAGAGAGATCTCTAGGGCCCTGCAAATTCTCAGTTCCTCCAAAGTGATATGATCAAAAGAGACATGTTTACTTCTCTCCTGGCCTATGCTCTGGTCTGTGAGCAACCACAAACACTCTTTTCTGCCCTAGAACTGTGAGGTGGGTTCCCTCTCCACAGCCACCATCAGCTCTGCCCCTCCAGTGCTCCTCCTCACCCCAGGACCGCCATCCAAGACTGTGACTCAGATCAGCTGCTCAGTTCTCCTACTGTCTGTAGGCCAAAAGCTGCGGAAGCAGCTGCAGCTGCTGCAGTGGCTCCAGCCACCTTAGGAATAAGGCCGGGGCTGTGGCTTAACCATGCTCCTCTCCCACTGACCTTTGAAGCTGTCTTTGGCATTTGTGGGCTGAGGTGTCTAGAAACCACTGCAGCTGCCAGCGATTTGGTGCCCTGAGGACTGCTCCAGTCTGTCTGTGCTGGCATGGCCTAGGCTGTTTTACACTCTGCTCTGAGCACAGTGTGATCGACCCTTCCTGTTAGCCTTCCAGATTATCATAGGTTGGAAATGTGCTTCACTTTGTCATTTTGTGGCTTCT
>JAQQSZ010004278.1:0-14199 GCA_028646595.1 Phalanger gymnotis | reverse complement strand
CCCCTGCATCGGTGGTAGATTTAAGCATGGGCCTCTAGGTTGGGCCATAGCGGACAGTGCACCAAGCCTACAGTCAGTGGTAAATTTAAGCATGGGGCTCTAGGTGGCGCCATAGTGTACAGAGCACCAAGCCTGCAGTCAGTGGTAGATTTAAGCATGGGCCTCTAGTGGCTCCATAGTGCACAGAACACCAAACCTGCAGTCAGTGGTAGATTTAAGCATGGGCCTCTAGGCGGCGCCATAGTGCACAGAGCACCAAGCCATCAGGAAGACTCATCTTCCTGAGTTTGAATCAAATTTGAAAATTTGAATTTTCTTACTGCCTTGTTCTTCCAATGCTCATGTCTATACACACTGCAACCTTCTGTTACCCATAATATCTTGCTTTCTCTGCTCATAATGACGTTTTGCAGAATGTCCCTGGAGGAAGTCACACAGCTGTGCTTCCTAGATCTCATATAAATTCATGTAGAGCCAGTGAAATAATAGTTCGATGCATAGAGTGGTGGACCTGGAGTGAGGAAGACCTGAGTTCAGATCTACCCTCAGACACTTAATGGCTGTGGGGCAGTTATTGGTCGAGTGACTTAACTTTTCTGCACCTTGCTTTTCCTCATCTGTAAAATGGCAATGATAATAGCATTGTTTCACAAGGTTATTGTGAGGACAAAATAATATTATAAAGTACTTTGCAAGACTTAAATTGCTCCATAAAAGCTATCATCAGCATTATTATTAAGCATCAGAATAAGACTGTCCTGGAGAAATTGACCATTGTACCTTTCATAATATGGTGCTTAGAAGGGAATACAGTGCTCTAGACAGGGATGTTCTCCTCCAGGATGTTGCAAGAAAAAAAGCATTGTTGTGGGTTGGGGAGTTGGGGTTTGTTCCTACAGCTAGGTTGTACTGTTGGCCTTTAAACATTGCATTTCTTTACATCCTGACAGTTTCCTGATTGGCGATGATGGCAATGTGTATGAAGGCGTGGGCTGGGTCATCCAAGGCACTCACACTGTGGGCTACAACAACAAGTCCCTGGGGCTTGCTTTTGTGGGGAGTGTAGCAGGTAATGGTCGACCCAACCAGGTCCTAACTTAGTAACTTCTGAGCTCCTACATGATCATTTATGAGGAAAGGGAACAGAGATGTCACATGGCGGATCTGGGAAATATAAACCCTACAACCTGATTAATCCAGGTTTCTTTCTTTTTTTTGGGAGGGGTTCAAGTCAGGATTACATAGCTAGTTGATATATCTTCCCTTCATTTTCCCTAGGGAGAGGCAAGTTGGTCCATACATTTTATTCTATTTATTTCAGAAATATTACAACTTCAGTAAATTTTCAGGGACTATTTTTATCATGGTGTTAAGAATCGGTATACTCCCCAAATGCTTTTCCTTATTTTTCTTTCTGAAAGTGCTACAAGCATCAGCTAGGAATCAAATCTCTCTCTCTCTCTCTCTCTCTCTCTCTCTCTCTCTCTCTCTCTCTCTCTCTCTCTTTCCCTCTCTGTCTCTCTCCCCTCATTTTACAGATAAAGCAAGTGATATTTTGAAATGTGAAGTGACTTATATAAGATCACATAGCTAGTAAGTGGCAAGGCCATGATTCAAACCCAGGACTTTTGGTGCCCATTTCAAGTCCACAGCTCTTTCTGCCATCTCATGCTGCTATTCTCTACTCCCAGTCTCTCAGTCCTCCTCTGAGACTCCTCAGCTCTGACTTTGAGACTGGTCAGGAGACCTGCCGCCCATCCCTTCCCACACTTTCCTCTTTCCCACGTCTGAACCTTCACACATGCCACCCTCCCGGCCAGAGGCACTCTTCCCATTTCCCCTCTATCTAGCTTCCTCTCTCCCTTGCTTCAGCTCTTCTTCCCCTGTGGACCCTTTTCTAATGAATTCCATCCATTTCTGCTCCCTCTGTCCTCAGCACTGATGGTAGATGAGAACAGGGGATGCTGTAGCACTTTGTAGAGGTTCTTAGATGGCATTTTGGAAAGAAAGGCACAGAGAGCTCTGCCTGGGGGTGGAGTGGGGTAGGGTGAGGTGAGGTGGGCTGGAGGTGGGGGGTTGGCATTCTAGTTAAACTAATGGATGAATGTGTGGCTTGCGATCTCTTGTCAGGAAGTTCTCCCAGCGCTGCTGCCTTGTCTGCGGCAGAGGATTTGACCTCTTTTGCTGTCTCCAGAGGTTACCTCTCATCCAAGTACATCCAACCACTGTTTGTTCACAGTGAGTCTTGTCTGGCCTCCCATAGGAGCACCGTGTCCAAGAAAGGTAAGCCCTAGACTTAGTCTGTTCCTTTTCTTTCTTTTTATTTTAAAACAGAATTTTTGCCTTGAATTTCTCAGGGCATTCCCTACCTTTCTATTCCCTTTCAATATAATAAATTTAACAAAATTTTATTTTGTTTCATTTCATTTTAGTTCAATTTAATAAATATTAATTAAGTAATTGCATAATTAAAAGGCTCGTATGGCAGCTAGATGGCTCAGTGGATAGAACGCTGGTCCTGGAGTCAGGAAGACCTGAGTTCAAATTTGGCCTCAGACATTTATTAGCTGTGTGACCCTGGGCAAGTCAATTAACCTCTGTTTGCCTTGATCTACTGGAGAAGGAAATGCACCTCCAGGATCTTTGCCAAGGAAACTCCATGGATAGTACTGCTGTGCTGTGGTCCACTGGGTCACCAAGAGTGCAGCGTGACTGAATGACAACATGATATAGCAGAATGGTGCCTGAAGATTTTTGTTCTGTAAGCCTTTTTCAACAACAAAATATGTTGTGAGCCCCCGAGCTAATTCAATATACTACTTATAATATTCTTTTAGATTTATTCGTTAAATATTCAATATAACTGCAGTGATAATAAACTTATGATGCTTCAAACATGCACATAATAATAATAATAATAATAAAAAACAGCTAGCATTTATATAGCACCTACTATGCGCCAGGCACTGTGCTAAGTGCTTTACAATTATTATTTCATTTGATCCCCACAACAACCCTGGGAGGTAGGTGCTATCATCATCCCCATCTAACAGATGAGGAAACTGAGGCAAACAGAGATTAAGTGACCTACCCGAGATCACACAGCTAGTAAGTGTCTGAGGCTGAATTTGAACTCAGCTCTCCTGAGTTCCAGACCTGGGGCTCTCTCTATCTAATATACCACCTAGCTGTAAATAGATTCCATTTGTAACATAATCAGGCAACTATTTACTGTTCAAGGCACCATCAAAGAGCTTTTAGCTGAAGCCCCTTGGACCATCAGGGTCCGAGAACCACTAGATGGGAACAGCTGTGACTAGGGAGTTAGCCTTTGAATCAGGCATATCCGAGTTCTAGCCGCGTGCCTGACACATCCTGGCTTTGTGTTTTTGGACGAGTCATTGAACCTCTAAGATGTCCAAGTCTATAAATTGTAGAGAAAGCGCTGATCTACACTAACAGGAGATTTCCTCATCCAGAGATTCCCACAACAAATTAAAAATCAATAGCTCTTTCTTCTTCCCTTCTTTATGATTAAAAAGTGCCAGAATGCTGTGCCAGACACTGAGGGAAATATAGAACTTAGGTGGGCCACCATGTAGACCCCCCCGACTAGTCCTTCCCCCTTCAAAGACCCCCTGACTTGTCCCTGTCTAGAGGGACCCTTCGTGTTGTATCCTGGCTGATTCCCTTCAGAAAGAGCCCGAACGGGAGCTGTGAGAGTTCTGAGGATGCGCAAAGACTTGTGTGGTCTGAACCTCAAGGCTGAACCTCATCTAGCTCTGTCCTCTCCAGTCTCTCCTGGTAAAAGAGATGGATGTCTTTTAGGTGGGAGAACAATAATAATGATGACAGTGAAGATGATGGTGGTGGTGGTGATGATGACGAATATTTTTATATATGTGTCAGGAGCTATATTAGGGGCTTTAAAATTTTATTATATTTTATTATATATATATATAATTTTATTATATTAGGGGCTTTAAAATTTTATTCACATTTTGATCCTAAAAACAATCTGGGGAGGGAGGTGCTACTATTATGACATTTTAGAGATGAGGAAACTGCAAATAGGGGTTAAAATAACTTTTCTAGGGTCACATAGCTAGAAAGTGTCTGAGGCTGGGTTTGAACTCAGGTCTTCTTGACTTCAGGCCTATGTGTGTATACATTATATACTCATTTATGTGTACTAAATGGCATTTAAAATAATTTTTTTGGAAGGGAACAGGCAGGGCAATTGGAGTTAAGTGACTTGTCCAAGGTCACACAGTTAGTGTGTGTGTCAAGTGTCTGAGGTTGGATTTTAACTCAGGTCCTCCTGACTCCAGGGCCGGTGCTCTACTCATTGCTCTACCTAGCTGCCCCTAAATAGCAATTTCATCTGGGAAGAGAACTCCCAATGTGCAAACAGGGGATAGAGAGCATTGGGTCCTATGTGTGACCCTGGACAAGTCACTTAACCTCTGTTTGCCTCAGTTTCCTTAACTCAGGTTTTCCTGATCCATTCATTTTCCAGTGTGTTTTCTTAATGCCAATTAGCAATTTGCATTAAGTTCTAATTTACCACAATTATCCTAATAGGAGAACATCTCCCTGTAACTAGATTTCCTAAATGGGGAATGATAATAAGAGCCCCTACCTAGCTGGGTTGTGGTGAGGATCAAATGACATATTTGTAAGTTGTTAGCACAGTGATTGGCACAGAGTAAGCACTTATTTATTGGCTATTGACTAAATGTTTATTTCTTTGCTTCCTTCTTTTCTCCCACTGATAAAGATATACAGCCCTTCTGCAACTCACACTATGACTGGCTTAGGGTCACACAGCTAGAATATGTCAGAGTCAGGGACTAAACCCGGTCTTCCTGCTTTTCATACTAAAATATATACATATGTGTACTTATGTATGTGTTTCTTTAGCTAAATATTTTCAAAGTCAAATACAAGTTGATTTGTAAAACGAGCTTCATTCATTTTTAAGACTTTGATGAGGCATTTCGCTACATCTGGCATGCTTTTCTCTGGTTCTCCTATTTTCTGTGAATGACCCTTGGCTCTATGTAATCTTTTTTTTTTTAATTTTGTATTTTGTTTTTTCCCCAGTTACATGTAAAAACAATATCTAACATTCATTTTTACAACTTTGAGTTCCAAATTCTCTCCCCACCCCTTTCAGAAGGCAAACAATTCAATATAGATTATACATATGTAGTCACACAGAACATAAATTGTGAAAAAAACAGACAAAAAATACTCAAGAAAAATAAAGGAAGCAAAAAAAAGTATGCCTCAATCTGTATTCCAACACCATCAGCTCTTTCTCTAGAGATAGATAGCATTTTTCATCATACGTCCTTCGGAGTTGTCTTGGATTGTTGTATCGCTGAGAACAGCTGAGCCATCCACCGCTGATCATCATACAGTATTGATTGCTGTTACTTTGGACACAGTAGATTTCACTTTGCATCAGGCCACAGGTTATTTTTAAAGAGCACACTGACCTGTAGCCAGTTGTCTTTTTCCTATTCCTTGCTTATGTAGACTCATCTTCTGCGGGTAGACTCTATCTGTGTCTCTGCCTGTTGACATTAGCATCTGTCCTAGGGCTTTTGCTCTGAGATAACTGCACTTTATTTCTGCTTTGCTGCTTGTGGCTGCAAGGCATCCCCAGGATCACACAGATGGGCCTCCTCCAGAGGACAATGGGACGTGTGCCTAGAAATAATGCTTTGCCCTTGACTCGGGGCTGGGTAGAGGAATCCCTGAGATACTCTGACGAGTGGCCTGGCATTCTAGGGGTACGCCCATCTTACTGAATGGCAGTTACATGATAGCGTATTGAGTAGTGTAGTGGAAAGATTCAGAAGACTCTTTGGAGTCAGAAGTCATGGCTTTGATCTGACCACACCCAACCACGTGATCTTGGCCAAGTTGTTTCGCTTCCCTGACACTCGATTTCCCTATCTGTAAAATGGAGGTGATGAGAGAAGACATAGAATTGATTAGTAGCTCTGCCACTTCCTACCTGTGGGACACTGAGCAAGTCACCTAAAATTTGGGGGTCTCAGTTTCTTCATCTATAAAATGAATGAGTAAAAATTCACGACCTTGAAGCTCCCTTCTAGCTAGGTGCTTGTATGGCAAGAGCCGGGGAGCTAGTGAACCTCAGTTTGAATCTGACTTCATATACTAGATGTGTAACTCTCAGCAAGTCACTTAACTCTCTTGGTTCTCAGTTTCCCCATCTGCAAAATGGGTATAATAATAATACTTCAGAGTTGTTGTAAGGATGAAAGGTTTTATATATATATGTATTTTGAAAACCTTAAAGCGCTATATAAATGATTGCTATTATTATGATCATGACCCTACTGACCTCATAGGGCAGTTATGAAGAAAGTGTTTTGAAAGCCCTGAAGTACAGTAGGAATATAAATTACTGTTGTCATTATCTTCTATTTTTCCTCATTTCTTTCTCCTCCCTCTTCAGAATGCCCTGACATCATCCCTCGCTCCTCCTGGGGAGCCCGAGAAACTTACTGTGCTAAGCTGCTTGAGCCAGCCAAGTATGTCATCATTATCCACACTGCGGGCCATGGTTGCAATGTGACCGAAGAGTGCAAGATTCAAGTTCAAAACATCCAGTCCTATCACATCGACAAGATGAAATTCTGTGACATAGGTTACAAGTAAGACACATGAAAAGTCCTTTCCCATAGTTTCCTCTGTAGCCAGCCAAATGGGCAGCTCATCAATTGATCCTTACAACAAACCACGATTAGGCAGATCACTGTGGTGGGCACTGGAAAAGATGCAAAGTTTAGGTGAGATATGGTCCCTGTCCTCATGAGGCTTATAGTCTAACAGGGGAAGAAGCACATCTAATTATATTGGACAACATTAGGGGCAGCCAGGTGGATAGTAGATAGAGTGAATGAAACTCTGGGCCCGAAGTCAGGAATACCTGAGTTCAAATCTGGTCTCAGACAAGTCACTTCACGCTGTTTGCCTCAGTTTCCTCATCTGTAAAATGAGCTGGAGAAGGAAATGACAAACCACACTGGTAACTGCCAAAGAAAACCTGAAATGAGTTCACAAAGAGTCCAACACAACTGAAAACAACACAACAACGATAACTCTCTTTCCCTTATAATGGGGTGTCCTTATCCCTTTAATAAGTACTTGCCCTTTTCCCTTTAATAATCTTTCCCTCACTCTCATCAACTCCTCCCTTCCTCCTACACACTGTTTCCTAGTTGATGATGATTCTGGATTCTGAGTCAAGTCCGCGTTAACACAATCTTTGATCAGGATGAAAACCTTTCTGCTTTCTTGATGCTGTTTGCCCAGATTCTGACAGCAACGTCCTTTCTCTCTCTTCTTTAGTTTTCTGGTAGGTGAGGATGGAAGAGTGTATGAAGGCGTGGGCTGGGACACCGAGGGCGCTCACACTTATGGCTACAATGACATTGGTCTGGGAATCGCTTTCATTGGCTTGTTTACTGGTAAGGAAGGGGCCTGCGCGCAGTCAGTGAGTTTGGGGCATTGGCAATGGGCGATGATAGCAGTGCATCCAAGCTATGCCAGAATTCTATATTTACTGGGCTGTGAGAAGCCCTTTTGTAATGAATGAGTGAATGAGAAGATATTTGTTAAGACCACACTGTGTGCCAGACCCATGCAACCTGGGGACAGATTGAGCTTGCCTTTGGTGCTCACTTTGGGAGCACCCACGGCAAAAAAATTGGAGTTTGACTTTGACTCCGGTCAAAAGGGGGATTCTATTGGGCATTTGGGCCTTAAAGGGACACACGTTCCATCTCAATCCAGCTTTTAGGATGCCTCTTTTGTTCTCATTCTCTGGGGAGGTTGGAGTTGCCATTTCCTTTAAGGAACGAGGGTGGGAGCGGGCAATTTTCCTTTCTATATCTCCACGTGTTTCATAGTAAGATTTCAGAATAATTTGGCAGATGCTGTTAGTTCTTGGTTGCTAGATAACAGGAGTAAAGGGAGGGGAGAAAATTTGCAGGTGGTGCCAAAACAGGGCATAATTAAAATAATAATTTGGTTAAATTTGAGAGTTTATTAAAAAAACACAACAAAACTTTCTGATTGCAGTTTTACCTTCCTGATGGAGTCTAGAAGACCTAGGTTGAAATCCTGTCTTTGACCAGCTGTATGGCCATAGGCAAGTCATTTAACTTCTCAGCCTCAGTTTCCCAATCTGTAAAATGGGGATAATAGTACCCGTAGTATAGCATTGTCATGAGGCATCGATGAATATTATGTAAAGCTCTTTGAAAATTAACACGTGTCAATTATTATTCTTATTACTATAGAACTCCACAGATCTCTTCCCCATCTTTTTAGAAAGAAACTTTTCTTTTTCTAGTCCCTGTTTGGATAAGCTTTGTTTGATATCAAAATGAGTCAGACTTCCCAGCGCACATGCCAAGTAATATGGAACAAGGGGCAAAGTTGGCACAGGAGTAGGTGGGCTAGGGGCCTGGCATGCCATTAGCCTGTGGTAACACACTTCCTCTCTATGGTTTATTTTTATTGGAGGGACCTCAGAGGCCCTCTGGTCCAAGCCTTTTATTTTCTAGGTGAGGAAACCAAGGCTCAGGCTGATTAGTGACCTTGTCCAAGGTCATGCGGTAAGCATCAGAGGTGAGATCTGAACTCAAGTCTTCATATTCCAAAGTCTACATGCTTTCCATTGAGCTATGTGCTCCCTAGGTTACCAAATGCATGAGGTTAATGGAAATATTACTGTTTGTATTCTCAAGTCTGGTTCTACCCAGGGCATCTCCTGAGACAGTATGGGAACAAGAAATCCATCAACCAATCAGCAAGCATTTGTTTATTAAGCATATTACATATGCACACTCTATTACATACAATATGCTCATTATTAGGCATATTACATCTATTATATTACATATAATATGCTTATTATTAAGCATAATATTATTATATATATTACTATGTGCCAGGAACCAGGTTAAGCACTGGGGATACAAAGAAAATTAAAAACGCTCCCTGCCCTCAAGGCGCTTACATTCTAAATGGGAAGACAACATGCAAACAACTATGTATAAACAAGATATACAAAAGATGAATTGGAGTCGATCTCAGAGGGAAAGCACTAGCTTTAAGGAGGACCAGCAAAAGTTTCTTGCAGAAGGGTGGATGAAATAAGGGTCTCTAAAAGAGTTAAATGAGTCATTTTATTAAGGGACTTTGGCCTTTGGAGATCTTGGGCCCAAATCTCATATGTGTGAACCATATATGTGAATCCTTGGTCCATCATGGAGGAAAATGTATGTCCCCTGAGCAGAAGGCCATGGCAAATTTTAGGTGATCTGGGTGGTTATTCAGTGTTGCTTTTCAGGAACTTCTCCCAATGCTGCAGCCCTAAAGGTGGCCCAAGACTTGATCCAATGTGCAGTGGACAAAGGCTATTTGATTCCTGACTACCTTCTGGTGGGACACAGTGATGTTGTCAACACGCTTTCCCCGGGGCAGGCCCTGTATGATAAAATCAAGGCCTGGCCTCACTTCAAACACTGAGTATGTTTGCCACCAACCTGCTTCTTTACCTCTTACTTCTTCTTGGGCCCTGGGACTTACCTGTCAGCATCTTCTGCCTGGGGCATGGGGGTAGGGAGGGCAAATCTGATACCCCTAAATTTGTCTGGGGCTGATCTGACACTAGCCTCCCAACCTTTTCTTCTGCATATGAGCCTTCACATCAGCTATTCCCATACCCTGGAACAACCTTGTGGAAAAGTGGGCCATCCAAGGCAGGAAAAGGAGCTACTGCCCAGGCTCCAATCTGAGCCTGGGGTCCAGTTCCAACTTCATTGGGGGAAATGGGTGGGTGAGGGGGAAGTGTTTTATTATACCTCTGCTTACTCTAAAATTTGACCTTTAACCAGTAGCAATTCTCAAATCTCATCATGTCCAATCCTCTTTTTCTGTTCTACTTCACGTATGGAAATGCTTCTTTTATTTAGTATGTGTTACATTCAAAATAAAATGTTAATTATAAACTTGATAAAAATTAACAAAAATGAATGCTTTTATATTAAAAGAAGAACAGAGAGGACTGTATATAAAATCATACAACACGGGGCAATTTTATGAAGCTTCTCATAAATCAGCCTCGAATTCCCTAATTTGGCAACAGATTGACAGACACATTGCCTAATAAGTAGTGTAGCTTCCTTGCCCCCATTGGCAGGTAATTTGGTCTGATTCCAACATGGAGCCATCATCTGGACTCACAGAGTTTCTTGCTTGAATTTCTCCTAACTCAGTTAAAAACCCAGTTTCTTGGTTCTTCTCGTTATGCTTTAGGCTATTCTGGGCTCCTTCTACCAATTTCCAAGGTCTTGGTTTGGGGAAAGTATGATACAGCCATGTTGGGTTTTTTAACTTTTGAGTTCCAATTTTTCTCTCTCCCTCCACCCCCTCCTCTACCCACCGAGACGGCAAAAAATAGGATACCCATTGTACATATGAAGTAATGCAAAACGTATTTCCAATTAGCCATGTTGCAAAAAAAGCAAGAAAAATAAAGTGAAAAATACGCTTCAATTTGCACTCAGAGTTCATCAGTTCTCTTTCTTGAGGTGGATAGCATTTTTCATCTCGAGTCCTTTGGAATTATGTTGGAGCGCTGTACTGATCAGAGCAGCTAACATGTTTCACAGCTGATTGTTGATTGTGGGTGCCATAGTGTTCCTCTTGGACATTAGGGAAATGTTACAGCTTTGACACCCTGAGAGTATATATATATGTATATATATATACACACATATATGTACATATATACACACATATGTATACACATATATACACATATGTATGTATACATGTATGTATTTGTATATATATGACAATTACTGAATCGTACCCATATACCTCTCTTGCCTCACCAGTAGAAGGGATCATGTCTTCATAATCCTCCTCACTTTTCTCTGTTCAAGCTTTTCCACTTCAGGAGGGCTTCTATAATCCTTCCCACCTCCTGTTTCACTTCCCCTAATTCTCTACATCCTTCCTGTACTCTCATGGTTATGCTGTTTGGTCACATCATTTGCAATTATTTCTTTGTCTCTGTCTGTATCCTGAGAGTATTCTCTGTCTCTCATCAAGCTGGGATCTTCTCAAACATAGGGTCTATGTCCTCTTCCAATCCAACCAACCGGAGACTCCTTGAGGTCGGAGACTGTGTCTTTTCAATTAAAAGGGAACTCTCTGAGGGCAGGAACTATGCCTTTTCCTCTTGGATCTTCCTTCAGAGCCCAAGGCAGGGTTCTGTTCATAGTGGATGTTCAGGATCTCACCTAGGTTAATGCTGGCAAACCGGACCCTTAGCTATCCCCTTGCTTGACGCGAAAGGCTGGGAATTGGCATGAGAAAGGATACAGAATCTTGCTTCTGCTTTTATATACAGTGATACATTACACTTTGCACATGCTCCTTAACAAAAAAGATATTCACCATTTTAGTGGGGAGCAGGTATGATGAAGAGAATTTATTGGGGGGGTTCTTGCCTAACCCTCTTTTTCTGTGTTCATGATCTAGAAGAAAGGGAGCTTCTGGAGAAGGAGAAAGCAGAAGGAGGAGTAAAAGGAGCCAGCCAGCAATGTGAACTTTTGGAGGAGACACTCTTGTCTCACACACACACACACACACACACACACACACACACACACACAGAGCGTTTTTATACTATAAGACAAATATTTTTTGTTTTTTTCCCCCACTTAATAGTATTTTATTTTTTCCAGTTACATGTAAAGATAGTTTTCAACATTCACTTTCATAAGATTCTGAGTTACAAATTTTTTTCTCCCTCTCCTCCCCCCTCCCCAAGAGGGCAAGAAATATGATACAGGCTATGAAGGTACAATCATATTAAACATATTTCCACATTCGTCACATTGTAAAAGAAGAAACAGAAGGGAAAAACCGAGAGAAAGAAAAAACAACTAAAAAAGGAGAGCAAATAGTCTGCTTTGATCTGCATTCAGACTCCATAGTTCTTTCTCTGGATGTGGATAGCATTTTTCCATTATGATATGACAATTTTTTAAACACCTGTTGTAACATAATAAAATTAAACTAATAAAAATTCACAGTACAGTGCCAATCCTGGAGTCATGAAGACTCATCTTCATGAGTTCAAATCTGGCCTCAGACACTTTCTGGTTGTGTGACCCTGGGCAAGTCATTTCCCCCTGTTTGCCTCAGTTTCCTCATCTGTAAAATAAACTGAAGAAGGAAAAGGCAAACCACTCTATTATCTTTGCCAAGAAAACCCCAGATGGAGTCACAAAGAGTTGGACATGACTGAAAAAGGACTGAACAACAATAAAAACTGGACATGTCTGTAGCACGTGATACTTTTCGAAGTGTTTTTCCATGGCCTCATTCTGCCTCATCCCATCCTTCGTTTCACCTTGTGGTATAAGGTGGCAGAAGGCCCACTCTTCCCATTTTCCAGAAGGGGTAACTGAAACCCAAAGAGACTCAGCGATGCTCCCTGTAATTGTGCTTTGTATTGAGTGGGCGATAGAGTGGTGATTCTTGCCCCTCTCAAGCCCAGAGCTCTTTCTATTAAGCTTTGCAGCAAACCTCAGTCTATCCAGCAGGGGGTGGTAAGCTACAGATTTTCTCATTCTCGTTCCACAGTCTTCCTGTGAGATCCCAGAATGTACCGCCAGATCAGACACCGGATAAGGAGAGGGAGACTTTCTGACAGAGGCTATGCCTACCTGTTTGCTGAGGAGGTAGCTGCAGAAGGGTGTTTAACACTGGGGAATGGCAATGTGAGATTTCCCTTTTGTGATATGAAGGACTCTTTCAGAGACAGTCTATTCCTTGTAATGTGCACTAAGGTAGAATTTTCCAATCAATTCACGTGCCCTACAGACCACATGCTCCTTCATATCCATGAAGGGCTTTGCTGGAACCGCTCTTACCAGTTAGAGAGAGCAAGCCGATTGTTAAATTTTCAGTGTGAGTATTTATACCTCGGAAATCAGCAAACACTCCAAATCAGGGATTGATTTATTGTTTTGTTAATTGTCTATATTTAATAAAATGATGAGGAAAATGATACAAATGCAGATGAAACTAAGAAGTCTGTTGTAGGTGCCATTTCCCCTCTCAGAGGTCTAGTTGTTATATCTTTTACCAGCACGTTGCTGTTTCCATGCCTACCATGTACTGGAGAGGGCAGCATTTGGAGTGCCAAGTCCTGAATTTAAGGCAGTGTGGTTCAACAGAAAGAGCACAAGAGCGAAGAACTTTGGGTTCAAATCCTGTTACTGCCACTGGCCAGTTGTGTAACTTTGGCCAAGACACGGCACTAGCTTCAGCCTCAGTTTTCACATTGGATAAAAAAAAAGAAATACTGATACTTTTCTTGCCTCCCTCAAATGGTTGGTGTTGAATGAGATCATCTACGTGAAAATTCTTTATATACAGGAAGGAAAGAAACAAGCATTTATTAAGCTTCTACTGTGTGCCAAGCACTTTGCAAATGTTATCTCATTTGAGACTCGCAACAATCCTGGAAGGTAGGTGTTGTTTATCACTAACCCCATTCTATAATCGATAAACTGAGGCAGACAGCAATGAAGTGACTTGTCCAGGGTTACACAGTGTCTAAGGCTAGAGTTGAACTCAGATTTCCCTGATCACCTAGTACGCTGTCCACTTAGCCGTCAATCAGGGCAACAATTTAGAGGACTCCTAAAGCACTGTCTAACGGCATGCTTCTTTGCAGCCCAGGAGTAAAGGAACTTTCTAGTATAGTGAGGTGTATGGTCCTTCCCAAGCTTGTATACTAGGCGAACCTCCTATACCCTCCAACTCCACTGCCGCTCTCCACAAATCTCCAAACTGCCACTTATAGCTCTGTCCTAGGCCACCCTAGCTGAATCGAGGCAGGAGGGTGGTGCTGGGCCTGAAGTGAGGAAGACCTGAGTTCAAATCCATACACTTCCTAGCTATGTGACCTTGAGTAAGTCACTTAACCTCCTTTTCTTCAATTACACTAGGAAGATCATAATAGCATCTATCTCTGAAGGAGATATCTGTGAAGATTAAATGAGATAATATTTGTAAAGCACTTGGCACTTAATAAATGCTTGTTTGCTTCCTTCCCTCCTTCCTTCC
>JAQQSZ010004277.1:0-14200 GCA_028646595.1 Phalanger gymnotis | reverse complement strand
GCAGGCTCTTCACTCTTGCTCTGATCCACCACTTAATTCCTCCCACCAGGTGGGCCTGGCACCAGAAACAACTGCAGCTGTAGTTCTAAAGCTGCCCCACCTCCACTGCCCCCAGGGCGGTGGCCGAACAGTAAACTCCCTGTCCCCAGCAGCTTTTCCCACTAACCTACTCTGTTGTCTTTGGTGTTTGTGGGGTGAGAAGTCTGGTAACTGCTGCAGCTCACTGATTCAGGGCGCTAGGGCCCGCTCTGCCCAGCTCCTGGTCTGGTTGGTCCACGCCGCCCATGCTGGGCTCTGCTCCGCTCAGCTCCGCTCCCCTCCACTCCCAGCTCCATGCGGGATAGACCTTACCCAGAGACTATCCAGGCTGTCCTGGACTAGATCTCTGCTTCTCTCTGCTACCCTGTGGGTTCTGCAGTTCTGGAATTGGTTCAAAACCATTTTTTAAAGGTTTTTGGAGGGACTTGGTGGGGAGCTCACACTAGTCCCTGCTTTCCAGCCACCATCTTGGCTCCAACCTCATGCCTAGGGTTTTGTTTAGGAGAGATGCCATGTGGGGCTAGTGGGTCTGAGAAGATAAGCATGTATTCCTTCTATAGAGCTATGCTATTATGAAGGCAAGGTCAAAAATGCTCATAATGTAGGGAGGGGAAAAAAGGCAAGTAAAATTGTAAAGATTACAAGCAACTGTTCTGGGATCCTAATTAACGGTATCACAGGAGATGGCTAAAATGAGAATATTACCTACTGGTGAATTAATAGGATATGCTGAAACATGCCACAAGGGAAGACTTGCCTATGCTAATATTGTATAAAAAAGATTGCCACTGGCAAACAGTTCATCGTAGGGATTTCTACATAATGTATAAACTCCAGGAGAGAGAGCTTAAAGGATTGCATGAATTTTTAATTGCAAGAAAATCATTAATGAAAGATAAAAGCATGATTGCAAGCCCTTAAGTTCTTTTGATTATCTCTATTGAATATTGATTGCAATTCATTTAAGAGAAATGTGCCTTGTTGAATTATTGTGCTATTAACAAATATGCCTCGGAGCTGATAGAGGACAGAAGTGAGCTCATACAAGCCTACACCTAGATTATGTGTGCGACAGCAACCATGCCCTCAAGTTTCCAGAAGTAATGGGGCTAAAATGAGATTTTTCTTTGCCCTTTGACATCCTCCCTAGGAGGTCCAAGTCAACCTAGTATTTGGCTATTTCAGAAGCGATGTTGAAATTGCTTGTTGTCAGCCTAGTCCTCATTACAGGCCTCTAAATAGTATGGAAAGAATGGGAGGATGGGCCTGACAGCCTGCTGATCACTTAAAGATGGTGAAGGAAGCCATCAAGCACAGATGCAAAGAGAATACATCAAGGATCTGAAGTGGCAGTTCAAACCCTCCTCTATCTCTCCAAAGTGAAGCCATTTAACTCTTTGTCTTTGTGTGGGGAAGATCTTGAATACTTAGAAGTGATAATATCATGAAATTGCTGCACGATCATGAAGTTTTGATTCTAATCATTAGTTTTTAAAAACTATATATTCTGGAGCAGAGGTGTCACACATATAGCCTGTGGGTTGCCTGTGGCCCATGATACTTCTAAGGAGTGTCTGAACAAGATTAAGATGTAATTGGGAAATATTAAAAAAAACTAAATGAAAGTATAATAAAATATAGATGATATATTTTAAAACTATGCCACCCACTGGGATCCTTATGTATGCTTTATTCTATTTAGTTCTATGCCATTGCTCTGGAATATGTTGTTTTTGTGTTCGTTCTTCATTTTCAAAGAGGACCATGACATCAGGGAAGTGAAGACATGACTTGCAATTGACTTTGATTTAAGTGAGGCAGGGCTGTGCAAGGTCACCAGCCTCACTTTCTCCTCCAGAGCCATCTGGATCCAGTGACCAGACATTCATCAGGATGACTCTCTGAGGAAAAGGATCCAAACTTGGGCCATGATGCAAAATCAGAATCACAGAGTCTCAGAGGTCACGCAATCCAAATAACTATGGCAAAAATTCCTATTAGAAGATCTTTCACAAAGAGTCATCCAGCTCTTTCCTGGAACTCTCTAGAGAGAGAACCCATTGCCTTAGTAGACAGCCCAAGCCATGTGTGGGGAACTCCAGATCTTAGCAAAATTTTCCCTGGCATGAAACCTTAATCCATGTCCCTACCACTTTTACCCTTTTGTCTTATTCTGTTGTACAACCTAGAAGAGTAAGTCTAGTCTTCATGTTGCTGCTACTGTGCCTTTCAAATTGGTCCTCCAGAAGCCATGCTTTGGGGGAGCTCAGACACTCAGCTTTGGAACTCCCACTCTGGGACCAACCTGTCCTGATTAAAATCACAAGCTGGAAAGGGTATCCAAGGCCTCTTCTGTGTAGACAAATTCATACAATATCCCCTTTCTATCCTTCCCCTGGGAAAAGCAACCAAAACACTACTAAGATGAGAGTCAATCCAGCATTCTGTGGCTTCGTTCAGTATTTCCTGGGACTTTGTAAGCAAAATAGTACTCGTTGCCCAACACTGACCACATGTGGGGTCTTCTGTTAGAGCGCAAGTTCTCTGAAGGTTGGGGCTGTCTCTTTCATATTAGTATCCCCAGAACATTGAACAGTGGCCAAAACATAATGAGAACTTAATAAATACTTTTCATTGATAAATTTACGAGTCAAGTCAACAAATGTTCATTAGGCACTTGCGTGACAGCCTTTCGGATGCTTGAAGATATCTATTACATTTCTTCTAAGTCTTCTGTTCTGCAGGCCACATATGATTTTAATTGATTTTTACATGGCATAGTCTCTTGTACCTTCACCATTCTGGTTTCCCTCTTCTAGAAAAAGTTACAGCTTTACAATAATTTTTTCTGAAATGTGGCACTGTATAGAATGCAATGCTCCATTTAGAGAGTTTAGAAACAATAACTAGCATTTATACTGTGCTTTAAGATTTGCAAAGAACTCTCTACCTATTACCTAATTTTATCCTCACGATAGTCTGGTGAGGTTGGTACTATCATTATCCCTACTTTACAGTTGAAGAAACTGAGGCTGAGCAAGGTAACGTGACTTTCCTGAGATTACAGAATTGGTAAGTATCTGAGGGAGGATTAGAACTAGGGTCTTAATCATTCCAAGTGTAGGCACATCAACCTTCTAGAATCTCCTTGTGATTTCAAAACGTATTTCACACAGCACTTTGTTCATGAAGCCTTTCCTGCCTTCCCTGAACTACTAGTGCCCTCCCTCTTAAACTACTTTATATTGAATTACTTTAAATCTCTTTATATTTATCTTCTTTGTTCTTGTTTTTTATATGCTTTTATGTGTTTTCATTTTCTCCTCCTTCAAAATGTAAGCAACTTGTGGGTAGCTTAACTGTTGCTTAATTTATTGTAATAGGTAGAATAGTGGAGTGTAAGGCCTGGAGCGAGGAAGCCCTGAGTTCAACTCCAGCCTCAGATACTTACTAGCTATGTGACCCTGGGCAAGTCACATGATGCTGTTTGCCTTACTTTCCTCATCTGTACAATGAGCGGGAGAAGGAATCCAGTATCTTTGTCAAGAAAACCCCAAAGTGGTCACAAAGAGTCAGATACAACTGAAATGACTGAACAGCAACAAATTTACATTCCCAGGCCAACAGTTTCCTTATCTGCAAAATGGGCTGGAGAAGGAAATGGCCAACTGCTACAGTATCTCTGCCAAGAAAATCCCAAATGGGGTCATGAATGGTCAGACATGACTAAGCAACAACAACAGAAAAGTCCTAGCTTTTCAATATCCAAGCCTACTTGCTAGGCACTTACTAAATGTTAATGGATTGATTGACCAGGGCAGAGTACAGCAGGACTTGTCATATCTTTCTTTTCGCAGACTATTCATTACCTTGGTTTATTTCATCTGTCAAATATGATGTTTGTAATCCACTAAAACCTATTGATCTTTTTCGTTGTGAAATGGTCTCTATCCATTCCTCTATGATCTTTTGTTTATAAAACTGAATTTTTAAAAACACAAATAAAGGACTTTGTATTTATTGTTCATTAGTGACATTCCTAGTAGATTTGTTCCATTACTGTAATCAGTTGAGGTGTTTTGGGGTCCTATCTGTGTCACTCCATGAGTGAGCAATCTCTCTCAGCTTCCCCACATCTCCAAATTGAATAAGCCTTCCATCTATACTTTTACCCAAGTATGATTTGACTGTAAATTTATATAACACTCAGTACAAAAATAGGAGAGCACGGCACTTTACTAAGCTGTGAATTGTAGATGTCATCCCCATGTTCTGAGAGCTTGTAGGTTAAAACCGACAACATTGATGGAGGAAAAAGTTCTCACTTTTAGGCAAAAGGAATTGCTTTCTTTAAGGACTGAACAATAAACAAATTTATATCCCCAGAGCCTAGTACAGTGTCTTCTCTAGGATAAATGTCCTTCCAGTTGATTTTCAGATGGCATGATCTCATGGCTCACAGGGCAATTGTTATATATGCTTAGGCCCAAGAAGAAAGGGGAAAATCTCTCTCCTGAACACATTTATACCCAATTAACCACTGTTGTCCTTCCCTGGCCAATGCATTTTTTCCACTTCTCTAATTTGCTTCATGGTTTAAATTAACATTTGCTAAATATATGAAGTAGAGCTATGTTTGTCTCACAAAAGTTCGAAGGCCCTATTTCTCTTCACTTCTGGGAATATCGAAAGTCAATTGCACCATTACTGACCATTGCTTGTCTTGAAAATAGTTAATTAAGTTTGTTTTTCCAGTCTTAGCCTGGAGAGAGTAAAGAATGGGTTATGCTAGTTTTGAAATGGAATTTGACATTGTATGTTTTAATTTTGAAAGAAAATTTAAACTTTAAACCTACTGGGGTTTGGATTGTGTTGTAATTATACAAAGTCAATGTGTTGGCAGAATGTGGAGGTACTGACATTTAAAAGATGTGTCCCTGTGATAAGACAAACATAGTTGATCTAAGCAGAACTGGAGACTTCCAGAGTAGGAAGAGACTTTGGAGACCCCAGAAAACAAAAATCTTTTTAAATCCATCCCTTACAAGGGGTCCTCCAGTCTCTGCTTGAAGACTTTTAATGAGGGGGAACTCAGTACCTCCTGAGGTAGTCCAGTTCATTGTTAGGAAGTGCTTCCTGATGGCAAGATGAAATTTCCCTTCTATAGTTTTCACTCATTGTTCTTAGTACTACCCTGTGGGGTCAGAGAGTGAGTCTCATGTACTTTCAATGTGAAACAACTTCAAAAACTTGCAAACAGTTCTTGTCCATACCTCCCCTGGAGTCTTCTTTTCTAGAGGGTAATTATCCTCATTTCAAACAATAGATATGGCATTATCTATAGACAGTTTACTATTATGATGGCCTTCTTCTCCACACTCTCCAGGTAATCAATATCCATCCTAAAATCTGGTGCACAGAACTGAACCCAGTCCTGAGAGGTTTGATCAGGATGGGGTAAAGAGTGATTATTACCTCCCTAAGGAAGGACACCGTTCATCTCTCAATAATGCAAAACACTGAATTAACTTAAAAAATACTGTTGATACATATTTCAGTCAACTATATCCCCTCACCTATTCAGTTAAAAAATTGTCACCACTTGAGAAAATGGTCCAGAAAAGACTAGATTAGGGAACTGAGTCCTATGGACTTGAAGACACTTGTGTAATATAAGATTAATATTATGAATCAGAGGCAGGATGTGAACCCAGGCCCAGTCATTCAACAAGCACTTATTAAGGACCTATTATGTGCTGGTCAGGCAGTTGGGTGATGAAATGGATAGAGCACTGGGTCTAGAAGCAGGAAGACTCCTCTTCCTGAGTTTGAATCTGGCCTCAGAGACTTACTTTCTGTGTGACCCTGGGTAAGTCACTTAACCCTGTTATAAAATGAGCTGGAGAGGCAAATGGCAAATGACTCTAGTACTTTTGCCAAGAAAACTTCAGAAGGGGTTACAGATACAAAGTCAGAAACAACTGAAAAATGACTAAGCTATAACAACCAACAATGTGCTAGTCAATTCATTAAGTGCTGGGGAGAGAAAGATAAAAATTAAATGGCTCCTTCCCTTCAGGAGAAGAACTGGGTTTGAATCATGGTTCTCTTACTCACTTTTCATCTTAATGACTGAGTTAATAATATAACTGCTTGATATCATCTGCATAATGGAAAAGAGACTAATTGAGCTCTAAGATTTTAAAAGTCCCTTGGAACCTGTGAAATACCATGATTTGCAATAGTTAATATGAAGGATTATTTAAAAATGGTGTGATTTAGTCACGTCTTGTTTCGTTGTTGGTAACCAAGACAGTGACTAGGCATTGTGGCCTAGCGGACAAAAAGCTAGTGTTGGAGTCAGAAAGGCCTGGGTTCAAGTCTCATCCCTGGCACATCATGGGACGCTAGCCAAATCACTGAATGTCTTCGTGTTCTAGGAGACTCCATAAGACTATAAATAGACAAAAAGTGGCTGATTTTTGTCATTAAAGTTTTTTTTAACAGGATTTCTATATCGATGAAAGCAGAGGCTCATTCAATAAAATAAACGAACCAACCAAAAATCAGGCTGATAGTGCTTTGGAGTGCAATGTAAGGTGTCTACGAAGAGGCAAGGAAAGACCTGCAATATTCTATCAACAAATACTCACGTCGGTCAGAAATCTGTAGTCCAGTCAAGATCAACTACGTTATTCGTCTCTCGAAACTTACTTATCCCATGTCTTGTGACCACAGTTCTCTGCATGCTTATAAAACAACTCATATTAGAGTTTTCATGATTTTTGTGATTTTTTTTGTCCTTTTTCTCAGGTAATATAGATACATATTAACAGAGATTCTGGGAACAATGCCTTAATCTCAAAGAATGAGTTGGGTGGTAAATATTGGGGACATTATGTTAGAACAATGGGAAGAAGTTTCTTTTGTAGGGTACACAGAGTCCTTTTCCAGTACATCTCAGATCATAGCACATAGGTAACCACCAATCTACTCTATTAACAAATAGGACCAGACCAAAAATATTAATGTACAAGAATGGCTTAGTGCCAGTCCCTAAGGATAATGACTACTAACAGTAAGCCCCCAAAGTTTAGTAACTGTTTAGAATGGTAACTAGGAATTATAGTTATAGAAACCTTGGGAAACAGGCCACTCTAAGGCAGAAGTAACAGGAAGAGGCTGGGCCAGGGGTCCTTGGAATACTACGTTGTCTAGCACCCACCTTATTGTACCATTGGTAGTTTTAACAGGAGTCATTCTGATTGAATGTTTCGTGCCAGAGAGTGCAGCCTATGTCCCCACAATGTATTAAATAATCTTCAGCTCTTCAACCGTAGATGGAGATGGGGAGAAGGAAGGGAAGAAAGGAGGAGGGCATTGTGTTAGCATTTGTCAAGTTTGGCTAACTGTGATACAGCAAGAATGCGCAGAAGACATGGCAGGAGGCCACTGAGCCCTCAAAGGTAGATATGCCACCATAGGGCATATCAGCTCCCTGGCATGGGACTAAGGTCTTTTGAACAGCGATAGAGGGGGCTGTTATACAGGGCTAGAGCTCTGGAGTACCACCAAGGGAAGAATATAGAATCATGAAATCATAGATTTAGATGTGTAAGGAAATATAGGGGTCATCAAATCCATCTCCCTCATTTTACAGATGAGGAAACTGAGGCCCATAGAGGTAAGAGACTTGTCCAGTGTCCTATAGCTGAGAAGGGTTTAAGGTAGGATTTGGATTTGCTGCTTCCTGATTTCAAGTCTGCTAACCTATCTACTACATTATACTGAACTATTTTAAATTGTGGTGCCTTGAGACACCACACATCACCCAGATATTAAAACCCCAAGAGGTTATATGATTAACTCTGTCACTAAGTCAATAAGTAGAAGAGCCAGGATTCAAACCCACACACCTCATACACTTTACTTTAGGTACAACTTTGGTATTTATTGTGTAGCTGGTGTGATGTTTCCACTCAAAGATAGTGATTATGGTCAACTACACTTGTCTTTACACATGGACAGCAAAATCGGTACAGATGTTTTTTCGTTCGTTTAATATAAAGTACAATCTATGGAATGGGTTAGCACTCTCTCTTTGTTGATCTATAGTTCATATAAGTCCTGTATTTTGCAACTCTGTCAAAAAACTACTGAGACTGGTAAGTAGATGTCAATGTCAACGGGGAATGTAAGAAGGGGTCAATTATTTTTAAACACACCAACCTGTGAAAAATAACGATAATCAAATTCAATAAAAAAAACAAGGAATATCAAAGGTCTCCTCCCAGACTACTTGGATCTACGGAAGCCAGCACCAGGCCCTCGGTGTGCCCAAGTCAATTCATTTCTCATTCCTTGTAACTGATGATTTTGTCTTTCAAATATTCTCTACCATCTATCCCTACCTCTAGCTATGATGAGATCTAAGGCTAAATTCATAGTCAATATACAATATGCTCTTGAATATATTTACTGGTTCCTGGAGTGTAGAACAAATGACTTACAGAAATCAAATACACCTCAGACTTCTTTCATCTCTCATATTTGGGTAGTAACTTCAGCAGGCAATTTTCTTCACTTAATAAAAATTCAGTATCTGAGAGAAGTTTCTTTTTCTTTTTTTTTTCTTTCTTTTCTCCCCTCTCCCTCAGGCGGTTTATCATTTTCCTTGTTTGCTCCCAGCTCCGTCTTATTCAGCACATTCTACTCTCTGACAGTATCTGGTGTTTTGCTTGCTAGCCTCATTTTGCTATCTTCCTGTCATTATTCAGGTGACTGTCCTGACAGTTCACAGACTGTTGTTATATGACTGAATCGTTGTGCTGCTTTTTTTTTAGTGGGGGCCACGTTTAAAGCAATTTGGAAAATCACACACACACACACACACACAAACACACACAATGATTGCAAGCTTCTAGGAGTGCTGTTTCCTTGAAGTGCTAGGAAATAATATGTTTTTCTTCCATTAGAGTACCAATTTCTGTCTTGTTAATAGAAAAAGTGTGTTTATTCAGCGAGATCATTCTTTCTGTTTTCTCCCTCTGAAAGCATAATTTCTCAAATTCATTTTGATCCATTTTGTGCCTCATTCAGCCACCTGAGACTAATGATGGGGTGAGGTGAGTGATCAGAATCAGAATATAATTACTGACATGCCATGGGTTGTGGCCCTGTTTGACTTATAAACAACCAGAAATGACACATGACTTTCCTTTGTAAAGTACATCATACAAAGTCATTTTAAAGAAGCCAATAGTAATCTTATGATGTGGCCATGATTTTAGTTGGAAATATAGCAAAAGAAATTCAATTCAAGTAGAACAGTCTTGGCCAACCAGTTTTGTTTTGCTAGGCTTTTCTATCACACAGGAGGTAAAAAAATGTAAACACAGGGTACATCTTCTGCTCATTCAGTCATTACTTAGGAGTAATAGATATCTCAGAAGAATGGTTCTCATATTGAATAGAATTTTATTGCTATTGTAATTGAGAAGAAATATAGGATAATGGATTAGAAAGCCCTGGATTCAAGTTCTGCCAGGGATTCAAACTGGAGGGGTGCTCCTGGGCAGGTCAATGAACCTTTCAAGAGTCTATGCATTAATATCAAATGCAAATAAAAATGGATCTATGAGGGCTGCATATTGACTTAGAAATGAACAAATTACCATTATCTATGTCCTAGTGTATTTTCATTTATTCTATTAGACATTTCCCAATTTAATTTAATCTCATTTGGGCCACTCTCTGGAGTTTTACAACCCATTTGGGGATATTGGCTGAGAGTTTGCTACCTCCATTCTAGGCAACTTTCTAAAACTAGAAGATACTCTCTTATAATGGCAGAGGGAGTTTCCTACATCAATGAATCACAACTTCAGTTCCTATTCCTTTCTGTCATTATTGAAATGAATTTTAGAGGAGGTGTGAAATAAGTTTTATGACCAAGTCTAGGCAAAGTAGGAACCTTTCTTCATGGGATGATTTTGATGGATTTCAAATAGTTTCCCTGCTACCAAAAGATCTCTCTCTCTCAAATCTGCACTTGTGTCTAATTAACCAATTCATTTAGTACTTATTATGTTCTGGGCAGCATAGGAATCTATGGGAATTAAAGGCAAAAATTAAAACAGTACCTATCATCAAGGAGCTTACAGTCTAATTTTATATCTATATCTATATCATGTATCTATATCCATATCTATATCTGTATCACCATCTATATCTATCCATATATAATTAGAGTGTACATATATAATATATACACATATATGTAAGTATATACACATATATGTACATATATACACTTAGTATACACACATATATATGTATACATAGATATATATATATGA
Source organism: Phalanger gymnotis (assembly GCA_028646595.1). NCBI lineage: Eukaryota > Metazoa > Chordata > Mammalia > Diprotodontia > Phalangeridae > Phalanger > Phalanger gymnotis. The sequence continues at coordinate 3,803 of JAQQSZ010004277.1, read as the reverse complement.
ATATAGATACACATGTATATGTATACATGTGTATCTATATACATATGTCTATATGTATACACACATATATACATGTATATACTAAAAATATACACATTAAATATAAGGTTTTTTTTTTAAATAGGGAAGGCATTAGTAAGGAAATGAGGGGGTCAGGAAAGACTTCATGTAGAAGATGATGTTTGAGTGGAGTTTTGAAAGAAACATTCTAAGAGGTTGATGTTAGGAAGGAGCAGAGGGTTAATAACTTTCCTGGGTCACATACTCACTTTGTCTTCTCATCCTGTGCTCTTTGTACTCTATTTTGTTGCCTTCCTTGATAATAAGGGTGATTGTTAGAAAGGGTATCAGATAGCATGTGGTGTTTGTGTGTTTGTGAGGGAATACAGAGTGGAAGAGAGAGAGAAGAGGCTGAGTAGCCAAGGATGAACTGAAGAGTACCAGAGGTTTTGCAGAGAGCCATGTGGCCTGGGCCTTGAGAGTAAGGAACCATCTCTTCCCTCTGTCCCCAAAACCTTTTGCCTTGTGCCCCTTCTCTTTTCCCCCTATAGACAAGTAGCTAGGAATTCTTATACCTAGGGCAAATCTACTTGAGTGGGTTGGAAATGAATAGGATAAGAATGATTGCAGATTTCCTTGGGGAAGGGGCATTTCCCCCACCAAGACTTCCTAGCCTTTCTGCAAACACCAACCAAGACTCGGCTAGTTGGTGTCCTTTGCTGGTTTTACCTGGCCACCATGCTTACCATATCTTCTGAGTTGTTCATTAGCATTTCGCTGTAGCAAAGCATATGGTTTCTTCCTCTTTCTCCTTAGGTCATCTTGTTCGTTGAAATAGCACACTACTCTCTTAAGTGCTTTGAAATCAGATTTATAGGAGACAGAGGTGGGAACAAGGGTTCAATTACCTATGCAAAGGAGAAGAATAATAGTTTCATAACTTGCAAAAGGGCTACTCTCCTTGGCTCCCTCCTGCCTAATCTATCAAACCATGGCTTTAGTATTAAATGGATTAAAAGTTATTTTAGCACAGGATGTCAAAGAAAGAATTCCTATCCTGTCACAAGCAGATATACGGCAGATCTAGCCAAAGGAAATGCAAGAAGTATTTGTTCAAAAACACATTTGATCTGAATTTGCTTGTATGGAGGATATGGTTTCCAGCACAACCTTACCTACCTGTCCATTTCTGGCAACTTGAGGTAGCACACTTGTTTTGTGTACAATAGAAGAACATGTGAAATAGTAATTTGGTATTTGCATCAGTTTCATTTTCTTAATCAGTGATTAGGAGAAAAAGTGCTGGAATTTTGATAGTGATTTTCAGTCTGAAAGAGCTGAGGCCTGTTCTACAGCAGAGGAGAGCCATTTCTGCGGTCCAGGTGGATGTGATCCAAAATTACCAGGTTGCTGGCCACCTGGAACTATCACATTAATCAGGAATGCACAGATGTTGAGGCGGGGACACCTGATTGCTTCACACTCAAGTTACTTTGCTCCTTTTCATATTTGCCTCCTCTCAGAAGGTCAGGTAAAAATCTAAGTAAAATGGATGACGGAAATGGGTACAAGGATGGAGAAACAAGATAATGGCTCTTGTGTTGGTCATGAACTCTGGAGGTTCTGCCCCTCCCCCCACCAAGATCAGAGAGGAAAATATACTTGAGTATGGTGTGTACTGTGATCAGGGCTGGTGTACGTGTACAATTTTGTGTTGAACCAGCCCGTGTTTTATGAAGTTTATGGTATGATAGTACATTTTTGGGGAGTACGTGGGAGTAAGGAGCCAAGGAAAGCTCTGGAAAGCTTGGCATGGATTGCCTGCAGTTATCTGCATGTCCTTGTTTCTTTAGTAATTTTTTTCTATGTAACTCTGTGTTCCCTCATCTATTGTGGATATGTTTATTTTCTCTGTATAAACATATGCACACATATCCTATATTGTATTGAAGATTGGACACAGAGCCCATCTAAAAGGGACTCGATGCCTTTCAGATTTTGCCTAGTGCCACTGTCTGATTTTTTTGCTCAACCCCCTTTCCCAAAGAAGGCATGCTTAATGATGGACACTGTGTAATGTGAAAGAATTCCAAGTGCCTGCTATGGAAATACTTCCATCCATGCACAGTAGCCAAAGAGAAAAAAGGTCCCTGGTCAAAGTAGCTCGCCTTAGACTCATAGCTATAGGAAACTCATGTTACCACTTTGTAATTGTGTCTTCTTTAACAGAATAACTAAGTTCTCTGATGTTTTAGGTTCATTGCTCTGGAAGACTCTGTATATTTTAATGGCAATGGCAAATGCTTTGGTTGGATTTCCAATGTGAATAGTATGGTTGAAGCAGGAAAAATGAAACACTAGATTCATAAACTTCTTTTGGGTTTATTGAGTTCAGCAGCAAGGGAGCCCCACCCACTTCCCAAAGCAAGTTTCCATGGGGCTTATTATATATGCTTACACAGCAAAAGAGGGGGAAAGCTTCAGAAAAAAGAGACTGGGAGATATTGAAGCAGCTGTCTGATTAGATAAGATACCTTGACCTGTCTCCTTGAACAGATGATATCACGCAGGATGCTCTTGTGGAGGGGTCACTGAGGTAGGAAGCATGGCAAGGATGTCCTTTAATTGATAAGCTAACACTTAACACAAGATGGAGGGAGTTGCTAACTTCATCAAGATACAAGGAGTTGTGTTTGGCTTGTGATCCACAATAGTCTGTGAATTAATATAGAATGGAGTTGATAATAGGATCTTCCCTGTTGTCTACTAGAATCATCTTTCATTAATAAAGGGAAGATAAAAAGTTTCCAAATGTTTTCTAGGAACTTCAGGGTCAAATTTAAAATCTACTTAGCCTCATTCTCTGTGTTAGCATTTATCATGGTAATGTGCCTTCATATGCCATATACCTATGAATAGTTATACCAAGTTAAGTTTTTTTTTCCTGATAACAATCTTTTGCTTCTGCACATTCTATTTTGCTAGAGGTGAAACAAGCAAAAAAAAGCTGCCTTGGGGGAAGCTTGGGTGAACCAAGGGCTCTATCCTTGGACCTCTTCTCTATATACTATCTTTTAAAAAATTTATTATTTAATATTTTAGTTTTCAACATTGATTTCCACAACATTTTGAGTTACAGATATTTCTCCCCATTTCTACCCTCCAACCCCATTCCAAGATGGCATATATTCTGATTGTCCCTTTCCCCAGTCTGCCCTCCCTTCTGTCACTGCACTCCCCCCTAACCATCCCGTTTCCTCTTACTTTCTTGTAGGGCAAGATAGATTTCTTTTTTTCCCTTTTTTAAAATTTAATTTATTTAATATATTTAGTTTTCAGCATTGATTTTCACAACAGTTTGAATTACAAATTTTCTCCCCATTTCTACCCTCCCCCGCCACTCCAAGATGGTGTATATTCTGGTTGCCCTGTTCCCCAGTCTGCCCTCCCTTCTCTCACCCTACTCTCCTCCCATCCCCTTTTCCCTTCCTTTCTTGTAGGGCAAGATAAGTTTCTATGCCCCATTGCCTGTGTATCTTATTTTCTAGTTGCATGTAAAAACTTTTTTTTGAACATCTGGTTTTAAAACTTTGAGTTCCAAATTCTCTCCCCTCTTCCCTTCCCACCCACCCTCCCTAAGAAGTCAAGCAATTCAACATGGGCCACATGCGTATCATTATGTAAAACCCTTCCACAATACTCTTGTTGTGAAAGACTAATTATATTTCGCTCCTTCCTAACCTATCCCCCTTTATCCAATTTTCTCCCTTGACACTGTTCCTTTTCGAAAGTGTTTGTTTTTG
>JAQQSZ010004276.1:0-14200 GCA_028646595.1 Phalanger gymnotis | reverse complement strand
CTCTCCTCCTCCTCCTCCTTCTTCTTGCTCAGTCTGCCTGCTCCTGCCCTGCCTCTCGCTCTCTTTCCCCCTGCTGGGCTGCCGCCGCCTGTCTTGAACTTCCTCATCTTCCCCCTGCTAGGCTAGGCCCTCTGCCTCTCAAACCCCAACTTGAGTTGGCAGATTTCCGCCCACCGCCCCCACGGCCTCCATAGCTGGTGGAGCCCCTTTTTATGCTGCTGAGAGGGAGCTGGTGAAGGGAAGACTGATGAGGGAATACAAGGTGGTGGTGTTAGGGAGCGGAGGGGTGGGTAAGTCTGCCCTGACTGTGCAGTTTGTCACGGGCACCTTCATTGAGAAATATGACCCCACCATTGAGGATTTTTACCGCAAGGAGATCGAAGTGGACTCTTCTCCCTCTGTACTGGAAATCCTGGACACCGCAGGGACTGAGCAGTTTGCTTCCATGAGAGATCTCTACATCAAAAACGGCCAAGGTTTCATCCTAGTTTATAGCCTGGTTAACCAGCAGTCTTTCCAGGTAATAATGATGACAACAATGGCCCACATTTACTTAGGACTTGCCTGGTGAGGTGGGTAGAGCAGGTGTTGATTATCTTGATTTTACAGAGAAGGAAACTGAAGATCATAGAGGTGAGATGACTTACCCACAGTCACACAGCCAGTAAGTGTCTGGAGTGGATTCTCATCCATGTCTCCTAACTCCAAAGCTAGCATTCTTTCCACTAGCCCAAGGTGCTCTTGGTTTGGATATAAGTGGAGTGTATTGATTGGAACACTATTTTGATAACCTGCATTTTATTTTTGAAAGGTCGACTCTGGGAACTCTTGAGATTCTGGCTTGCCTAGAAAGCTGCTGCCCATATTGTCTTTTTGTATACTATAAAAGTAAAAAAGTTGCCCGGACAAGTTTTGTATAGTTTCTGGAAAAACAAATGGAAATAAGAAGGCTAGTTTGGGTATGATAAGATTGGAGGGAAACAGCACCTTCTGAAGTCCATTGTAATTTTGACACATGTTTATTGAGTAGGTATTTGGGGGCTTGGCGAACCTGAGATTTTAGAGAGGTAATGGTACTTAGAAGAAAAATAACTTTTGAACCCATTACTAATTGCAAGCAAACCTTTGAATTTTCCATTCTCTATAACCACTTACGTCTCAAATTGGTGATCAAGAAGAGATCTAACCCCTGGATTAGTGCAACCCCTGCCCAGGCTCCAGGCCTTTTTCTTGCTTGAATTCTTACCCAGAATTTGCATGAGTCTGTAGTGTAGTAAAACTCTTGGGGTTGGGAGGGTGTGAATCAAAGTGCTGTACCCGAGCCGAGCAAATTAACAATCAGTCAAAAGGATGAGCAAATCTAAAGTGCTTTTGATAACAAATGGACTTTAGTGGTGGGAATTAAATAGGTTGGGAAAACACTGGACATAATACAGATTTCTTACCTTGACTTTAGTTGAGATGCGGGGCTAGGTGTAGGCCATTTTCTTCAGTAAGCCCTCATATCCCTACTGGAAGGACTGACTAGGGCTTAATATTATTTTAGAAGATCTACATAAATGTAACTATTGTGTGAAAATGCGGAATAGTGGTATTGACCTGCATTGACATAGGAGATGGAATTGGTTTTTTCTGCATTTAAAGTATTGAATTAATGCTGTTTATTCAAGAGACATTAAGTGCTTTATCCCAGAGGAATTTGCTTATTTCCTTTTTATTAGTACTGTAATATCTGGTTGAACTTTTCCAACGGTAGCAGCTTTATAAAACGTGACTTATTTTTTGTGTTAGAGAAATTAAATATTGGTGATAGTCCAATCCTTATTCAATAAGTAATTGAATCAGATCTATTATAATCAAAACTCTAGTATCAGATGCATTATTTTCAAAGGGTACTAAAGGTGCCATTTAAATGTACTTTCTTGGGGGTGGGCAGGCACAGGGAAACCTTCAAAATAGAGGTATTAGTTTGCTGAGTTTCTTGAGGTTGGGGATTTTTGTTGTTGCTATTTCTATTATATCCATTTACATTTTAGCCTACTAGATTATAAGCTTCTAGAGGCTGGAGACCATACTTTGTACATAGCAGGTGTTTAATAAATGTTAGAACAAAAAAAATAGTGGAGAATTGCCCCATCATTTTAATATTTATTGCATTTACTGTGTAAAGGACAAATCTGTTCTTCCCGTAGCTAGCATTCTCATTGACATGGGTGAAAAAAGTTCACCATGGGAGAAAAGTGATACAGTCTATATAGTGTTATAAAAATTATGTTGCACATTTTCCTGTTTACACTTTTTAGAACTTGATATTTTTGATGTTGACCCCATTTTTAGCCTGATTCCCAGTCGGGAAATTTTCTTTTAAAGTTGTAACTTTTTGAATTATGGACAGTCAGGGCCTTTGGAATGTTCACATTAAGACTTGCCTTAAGCACACTCCTCCCCTTCCCAAAAGGATGGCTTTGGGGGACTTCTCTAAGATATTTTAAGATGTTTGCTTTTCCTGGGATAAAGGAATGCATGCAGTAGGCTTTTTAAAATGGAACATATTTAGGTGTGTTAATTTGGGTCTGGTATATCTAGAAGCCCAAAGTAAAAGCGTTCTTGTTTCTACTTTAAACATTTTCTCCCAGGCACTCTGACTAAATGTTTAGGAGTGGAGTGTATGGGGCCTACAAGCCTGAACTGGGATAACAGGTGTTGCAAGGAATGATGGCAGCAGACAGATTGAGGGGAGATAGGCAACTTCTCCCTGTGCACATAAATGAATGTCTGGAGAACTTGTTTTTAATCAGTACAGTCTGGGAAAGAGTGATTATAAAGTTCTGAAATTGAGGCGTTGCTACCAAGTGTTCCTATTTAGAACAAAATGTTTTCAAGCTCTTTCTTACTGCTCTGGTTTTGTACTTGACTAAATAACTTCCCTGGTGAGTGACACTCAGTACCTCAAATCAGCCATTTCACAATCACCTGGGGTTCAACCATACAAGATTTTGTTGGCTAATGCTGCTTTCTGTGGCAAGGTAACTAACGATTTTGATTATTTAAATAGGATATCAAGCCGATGAGGGACCAGATTGTCAGGGTGAAGAGATATGAAAAAGTCCCACTCATCCTAGTGGGGAATAAAGTGGATCTGGAATCAGAAAGGGAGGTTTTGACTGCAGAAGGCAGAGCTTTGGCTCAGGAGTGGGGCTGCCCGTTCATGGAGACATCAGCCAAAAGTAAAACAATGGTGGACGAACTGTTTGCAGAAATCGTCAGGCAAATGAACTATGCATCTCTGCCTGAGAAACAAGATCAGTGTTGTACAACTTGCATCATCCAGTGAAGAAGCTAACCTCATTCGTGGCCATACAGAGCAGGTTAGTTAACACTTATTCATTTGACCCACGTAAGTATGGTATTCCCTGACCACATCTAGTCAAGCCAACTAGAGGTTGCAGAGAAGGGGCTGGCCTGCTTTGGTAGAGAGGGAGTTTCCTCATCTGGGGATCCCATATGTTAATGAAGTCCTTGACCTTATCTGCTACCTCACCTTGTAACGTCTTTTATTTTTCAAGGAACACAATTTTTTTAAAGATGTGCTTCTGCTTGTTCCTACTCTCTACACCCCTTAGGTAGTACATCAGACCAGCCTTTTCATAATAACATAGGGTCATTGGTAAAATGATTGGCAGAATATGCCATGTGAGTCCAAATACAGTCTGTTATATCTTTGACTTATCCAAACTGCACAGGGCAACTTTTTTTTTTCAAATATAATTCCAGAAGAAGAGATGTATATATTTTTCAGATTTTACTATCCCGTGCTCTGGAGAAAGATGATAAGTAAATAGGTTTCAATTATAGCATAAGTGTTTATGATTTAATAGGGTACTTATGTAATCAAATTCATCTGTATCTCCTACTTGAAGAATAAGCAATCTAATCTTTTATAATAATAATGATTGGGTACCACCAAGTACCTCATCTTCAAATAGGAATATACACGTTAGAGTATAAATGAGTATATGTATCCACTTGTAGTCTAGCCAAACAGTTATTTGGCAGCAGACGGAACCTTCCCAGGCACTGAAGATGTCTTCGTTCAGGGCTTAGTAAACAACAAAGTAAATCATTTAGAAAGCCTTTGGAGTTACAAAGTAAACAGCTCAGAGTCCTCTTTGAAAATGAGCTCTCAAAAGTGAATTTAATAGATAGCAGCATCCAACCAAGGCCTTTTCAGTCTTCTCTTTCATGTTTCAGTCACCCTGAATGTTTTCTCTGGACTTGTGCAGGTCCCAGACACCAAATTGGCACCAGGCTAGGTTAATGGTAGCTAGGCACATGTTATCACTTGGATGTTAATATGTAGATGATGGAAAACGGGGGTGCTTAACCCCCCAAGCTGGCACGCAGCTAAGAGGAGTCCTCTTATTGATCCCTCGAAGCAGTGACTTGACAATGACCCCCAAGTCTCCAGAGCCATATTGCAGATTGCGGCAAGTAGTGGCTGTGGTTGTAATCAGAGGATAAGCTTCACGTGTGCTCCCCCTGCAAAGGACTGTTAGGCCACAAGTCATCTTCACAGCCACAGGCCTCCACACAGATCACGGTTGCAGCTGAGTTGCTTCATCTTTGAACAGGAAGACCAATAGCGGTGCCATTTATGACGTACTCTCATAAGGCCAGGTTTTTCACATAATAGGTTGTGAAAACCCATTTATTTTCTACTAATTTCTTAATCCGGAGTCAAGACCCTGTTGGTTCATGTTGGGTCTGCATCATACTCAAAAGGATAGTACAGCAGGCATGTGAAGAGGTGGTGGGTTGCCATGTCCTTGCTCCCCAGTAAGGCACCTTCAAGTTCAGACAGGCTCTGTGGTCATAGGTGAGCACACCTTTACCTTCATATTATGGTCTCCAGCTGTCCCTGGACTGACAGTAGCAAGTGATTTAAATATCTAGGCTTCTCTTTAGTTTCTTTATCATAAGATCATAGATTTAGAGTTAGAAGGGACCTCAGAGGCCATCTAATCCAACCCCCTCACTTTACAAGGGAAATGACGTCCAACAAAGTCACTCAGGTAGATGGAGATTTAGATCCAGGGCCACTTACACCAAATCAAGCCTTCTCCGTCACACCATGTATAGGAATACAAAAACAATTTACCATCTCCTACAAACAAACATTTTCCCAGTCTGCTTTACCCCACTGAAGGTGCACTGGCTAGGAAAAGGTGTAAAATTTGTCTCTTCCAGCATAGTTTTCATCATCTCGGGTAAGTTTAATAAATGGATAATTTCCAAGGTGATTATTCATATTAAAAATTGCTTCAGAGCTTGTTTTTATTTCTATAAATATTCGTGTGATCTAAGAGTTGTTCACACTGTAATGTCGTTACAGTTACCTAAGGCACCAAGGGGCTTATTTGGCAAAGACCACTCAGCTCATCAGTGCTTGACCTAGAACTTGGGTCTTGCTGACTTTGTCTAATATGTGAGTTGTAGCATTATAGCTTTAGAGCTGAAAAGGACCTTGGGGTCCATCTAATCCAACACCGTTTTACAGAGAGAGAAATGGAAGCCTGGGGAGGGGGAGGCAATTTTGCCCATGGTCGGTCGCAAAGGTTGTAAGTGACCCAAGTGAGATTGGAGCCTGGGTCCTCTCATTTTAGATCTAGTGTTCTTTCTGTTACAGTCTTTAACCATTTTTTACCTTTTCTGGGAATAAGTATGTCTCTTTCTTCATTGTTATTCATTAAATAGTGAGCCAGTGACCTAGGCAGGGGTCGTGTGCAAGATCACATAAAACATAGACTTAGAAATGTATGTAGATATCAGTAAATGTGATCATTGCCCCAAATCGCTTATTTGATTAGTAACAGTTGCCTGCTTAGTCCGTAGTTTTGTTGCATGTGAATACCCAAAGGAAGAAGTAGGTCTTGAAATGAAACACTGAGTGAGGTGAGATTTTGGAAGTACTGAGGGGAGAGCCTGTGAGCAGAAGGTCTTCTGAACCAAAGCACTTTGTGCCTTGTTCGTTTTCAGGCCTGGGATAGATTCAACTGACACACGTGGTAAAGGAAGCTCAAGCCATCTAGGGACATGGCATGGATATGTGTTTCTCCTTTATCTACTATGTAACTGATGTGTTTTGAGACACGTAGCATCAGTTATGGGACTTGGAAGTATCAAATCCATTACAGAAGAAAAAAGGTCAAACTTTGACAAACTTTGTCATTCAGAAGTGCTGGAAAACCTTCAATCGGTTTAGGGGAAGGGCCTATTGAATTTAGCTAGATAACCCTGATTGGGAGAAGTCTGCAAAGCTTAGGATCATCCCCTTTTAATTGATAGGTTCCCCTCCTAATTGAGATGGAAATTTCATTAATGCTCTAAGAACTGCTTCTGATAACTCACCCTTTTTATTTCTTACTGCCTTTTTAATTGGCTTCATCTGTCTTTTGCCCAAGAGAATGTTTTTATAAGACTCTCAACAGCTTTTTGTCTGCTTTGGGGAACTATATACGTGGCTCCTAGAACTGTTGACTCTCCTACCACTTTCCTGGGCTGGCAGACTTATTGGGCAGGACAGTGTTTGCTTTTCTGAGCATATATGTAGAATTAGAGCCAAATTCAGCAATGCCTGCATATCCTGTCTCCCTGCCAGTTTGAGGCAGCCTAGCATCCCATAGAGCAGGGGTTCTTTATCATTTTTGTGACCTAGGCACTCTTTGGCAGGCTGGTGAAACCTATAGCCCCTTTCTCAAAATAATGCTTCATAGCCTACGTTCATAGATTGAAGGAAATGCTCAATTTCAGTTAAGGTTATTGAAAATCGGGATGTGACTTTTTTTCCCCATCCGATTTCATGGACCCCTTTGAAAACTTATCAAAGGACCCCTTTGGGGATCCATGGACTCCAGGTTCAGAAACCCCTGCCACAGACCCTGTAGCAATGCTTCTAGAAACCTAGGTCAGTGTCACAGCCTTAGTACCAACAGATCTTGGTTTTTTAATATATTTGGATTGTCTAAGCTTTTGTTTAACCACATTATGTCTTCCATCAGTGTGGATAATTGACAGTTGGCTGTGCTGACATACTATTGTTTGTTGAGGAGGATACATGTTTGGTTATAATTATGTGCACTAGAGATGTGTTGATAAGACTGTAGTGGAAGTCATGAGTTTGATTCACTGCCTCCCTCCACCCCAGTCTATGCCAGAAGAATGGCCTATTCAGGTATTCTGCAGTCATTCTTCAAAGGGGAAAAATGCAGCAAATGAAGCCTTGAAAAATCAGTTTGGCCTTATAAATGAATAACTTCTAATATTCTTAGCAGGTATTTTTAATTTGAAGAATCCATGATTTGGTCCATATAGGCAGTATTATCTTCCCCCCACCCCACCCCCCACACACACACTAATAAGGGTTGCAGTCTTTCTAATCCTGTGCCAATTATGTCTATGCTCTCCCCCAAATTCGTGTATCTACCCAATGTACTAGAAACCCTTCTGATTCTTCCAAGATCTGGTGGCAAGTACCACACTAGGTAACTCTGTTGTTTCTCATTCTTGCCACCCATCTGTCCTCACGACCTTTTCCAAGGTGAGACCACGCATGTCCTTCACACCTTTCTCTACTTTTCACATACAAGTCACTTTTGGTAATATGCTCCAGCCTGCTGCTACTGCATTGCTTTGTCTCATTGCTTTTTGAATTGCTTATCTTGGTTTTTTGGCCCCTAGGATTATTGGACACATAAACCACATTTTAAATGGTTCCTTTTCCTAGACTAGTTTAGCATTAAAGTAGTGTAAAAAAAGTTTAAAGGGAGTGGGAGTAGAGTAGGAAAGACCTGTTCCAAATGGAATAAATTAGTGAGAATCCCAAACACCAGGAATCAAGCTGATGGAGTGGGGGTCTTTTTATGCCACCTCTTGGGTCTGTTACTTGTCATTCTGGTTTTCTCCTAAGTGGGAAACAAACCCTTCATTCAAGACCACATAGCGCAACCAAATATCAGCAGTGATAATAACAAAGCCTGTTGAATGGTGCAGCGGTCTATAGAGTGATTCTGTTTTTTTCATCCTAGTTAATCTAGCATACTATTTCTAAATATAATGGAACTTACTGGCATTCTCAAGTTATTTTCAGTAGCTAATAAAACATAGAAACAGAATTGTTTCTATTTTTTTTTCCAGCTTTTAATTAGACATGTTATTCTGGAGATTTCTTAAATGTGTGTTGTGGGGGTCAGAGGGGGGGGATTAGTCAGACGTAAGTTGCATTTTGCACTGGCAATGCTGACATGTTAATAGCCAAGTTTATTATTAGTTACATCAGCTGTTACTGAGCCAAGCTAGGATTCTGTTGACAGAAGATCTCTTTTGGTTAAATATCTTGTTCTCACTCCACAGCCTTAATTTGCACATAGTCTTGAAACTTAAGGGGGGGGGGATGCTCATTAAAAACACATACCTGCCATCTCATTATTCACTGTGAGCGCAAGAGGCTAGTGACGGAGTGGAGGAAGTTTAAGTGACAATTATATACTTTTAAGGTCTCTAGAAGAACCTGGCTTGGAGAGGAAAGAGTAGAGGTATTTCTTGACTCCTCCTTTAGTGTACACACACCCCTTGGGTACTTAAGTGCTTATTGAATCGAGTGCTTTCATTTAGTGGGTAGGCTCCTGGGTATATGTATCTATTGTGATAGCTTGTCTCTGGCTCTGTCTGTTCCCTATTTATAATCACAGCTTTAGAGACAGACAGAAGGGACCTTCTAGGTCGTCTAGTCCAACCCCTGCTCATTTTACAACTGAGCCCTGGAGAAATGAAGTCACTTGCTCAAGGTCACACAGTTAGGAAGTAGTAGCACTTGAATTTGAACCCAAGTCTTCTGACTCCAAATCTGAAGCTCTTTCCGCTGTGCTGCTGTTTAATTGCTTCCTTTTCACCTTAAATTTGGGCCTTGTTAGAGAATGAAATGTATTTGAACTCTTCAGTTTTACTCTATTACCTCCCTAGCTCAGGGCTATCAGTAGAATAAACAAAAACTGCCTCCTGCAGTTGGAGTGGTGCCACCCTGGAAGTGTTCCTGAGCCCTGTTACAGGAAGAGTTCTCCTGATGGAATTGCTTCTCAATAGGATTCCAGAATCTCGGAAAATCTTGTCAACTGTTGGGGGAAATGCATTCTACTAGACTCCAAAGGCCACTCCAACATTCTTTACTCATTCCCAGGTTTAGAATGAGCCAATACAGAACAGATCATTTAGAACTGACCAGTAGAGGCAGACTCTGTGATCGGCCTGTGACACAACTAAGAAGAACCAATCTTTGTGTTGTGATTGGGGCTGTTGATTGATTATGAGATTTGAGATTTCTCTATAAATAAATTTAGTCTTTTAATTAACCTAAATTCATGTTCACATAGAATCCTCAAATTTTAAGACTGGAAGGTGCTTTTTAGAGACAATTCTGTCCAGTCTCTTCATTCTACAGATGAGGAGGCCCAGAGCAGTTAAATGAGTTGTACAGGGTCTGAGGGCCTCAGAGGCCATGGAGTCTGCCGGCAGACTGCCCTGCCCCCCCCCCCCCCCGGCCGTTTTAAAGATAAAGAAACAGATTGAGGACAGTAAAATAACTTGCCCAAGGTCATTCAAGTAGTAAGCTACAGATAGAGACAGGATTTGAACCCAGGGCCTTTGACTCTGGAGTTGGCGTTCTTGCCCCCTGTACAGTGATGCAGGCAGCTGGTTAGCAACATACCTGGGCCTGGAGCCCAAAGGTTCTGGCTGTGGTTAATATATGCTTTGCACACTATCCTGTTACCTCTGTAGTAAGGTTTTTGTTAGCAAAACTAAATATTTAAGCTTTGGGGTAGAGGTATGTGAAATAAAGGTGTGCTTGGTGGCATGGTGGAAACTTGAGAGTTGAAGACAAGGATGACTTATGTTGTGTCTTGGACACAGCAAGTGGTGTCTATGCAGCATGATTCCAGATGTGGACTGAATGGAAACTGAGAGTTTCTTTAAGGCTTGCTATACTCCTATGCCGCCAAAACTTCTGGGATACTTTGAATATGAATGAGAATGTTAGCGTAATGGAAATTTTGCTGTCATGGTGTGCAGCAATAACATTTACCTTTCTTATTCTGTGAAATTCAAATTTGACACAAGAGACTCTGTTGGTCTTTTTTGCTTTGTGTAAACTTTTGCTCCAGGATTTATTACTGTAAAGAATTAAAATTCATTACCGACTTGCCAAGTAGCCTGTGTGAATACTTTCTGTATGTTGAAGGAGTCATAATACCAGTACTGTTTTAGGGCTGACATGAAGATTTATCTCTGCTTCCAGATTTAACTGGAAGATTTTCTACCCTGCAGATTCTTGGTGTGCTGAGAATATTTGGGGTGCATGGAGTAGTAAATAAGTCAGTTTAACCTCATTGGTGTATTTATTATCTTTAGCGACGTGGGTAATTAAGTGGCATGTACTCTAGCTGTTTGTCTTAGAGGAAAAAATTCTAACTGCTTTTTTGGATTTGGGCTTAGAGAATGCATGAAATGTAAGGTAATCTCCAGTTACAGTGCCTTGCACGTAGTAGGCTTGAATTGAATCATAAGAAGTTTTTAGCTTTGAGGAGACATGATGCTTTTGGAAATTCCAAAGAGATATTTGTGGTTGGTTATGTGGACGGCCTAGCAGCAGACTCCATGTCCGTCATCTGAGGACCCGCCTAACTAAATTTGGAGAGCAGTTTCATCATGGGGTTGGCTGGTGGGGGGGGGCATGCATTTTTCATTTCCAGCAGCTCTAGAAAACCATCTCCTGAGGCTTAGGCAGAGATCCAGATTTGGTCAAAGCAGAAGTTCCTCTCTCCTCTCCCCCCCCCCCCCCCAGTCTTTTTGGTCCCCAGTAACCATAATTAACATGGAAAATGTCTTTCAGAGTGATCGCTGAACTTTTTTTTCTTTAACTTTTTTTCTGAAGTCTTCCGACAGGTGACTTTTGAGTTAGGATCTTCAAGGCTTTCCCTTGTGTGTCCCAAGTACTCATTGATTGAGGGTTTTGTCTGCGTACAGAATGAGTGTTCTCTGGACTGATTTTCATATGGTTTTGCAGATACTGTATTTTTAGCATTAAATGGTTACTTGTGTAATATTCAAGTATAGGTAGTGGTTTCTTTTACAAAATAAATGAGAAGAAAATGGCATAAGACTTACTGTGGGGATCTGCAGTTTCATCTGAATGGGTATTTTCCCAAACCAGGCAGATGACGACCCCTCCCAGCCTTACTCAGTCTTTATGAGCTGCTGTGGTCAAAAAACAAAAATCAAAAATCACCACCTGGTAGCCAGGATGATAGGGAGGAGCTGTCAGGCAATAAGCATTTATTAGGCACCTACTGTCTACCAAGGCACCCACTCTGTGTGCCAAGGCACTATGCTAAACACTGGGGAAACAAAGGCAAAAACATGGCCCCTGATCTCAAGGTGCTCACATCCTTAGGGGAGAGACAGCATACAAATAACCAGGCAGATACAAGATATGTGCAAAATAGTTGAGAGGTAGATAAAACTGCTCCACATTTAGCCATGTGGGTCCTGTGGGTCCTCTGAAAACATGGATGCTTCATCATTGTGCCATACGTTAGGACTTGACAGACCTTGTACACATGGCCTTCAGAGCCCCGGGTCCCAGTGTGCCCACTAGGGTACAATTTAAGGGGAAGAGAGAGTCAGATAACTTGGCTGACTCATACATCTGCTCGATGGTGAAGATGTGGCAGGGGCATCAGTAATCATAGCTTGGTAGATTTAGAGCTGGAAGGGACAGTAGAGATTATCACACTCAACCTTTTAATTGTACAGATGAGGAAACTGAGGCCCTGAGGGACTAACTTGCCCAAGGTCACACATGGAATCACTAATTTAGAGCTGAAAGGGACCTTTGAGGCCATTGAGTTTTACTCATTTTACAGAGAAGGAAACCTTGACCAAGGTCACACAGAATCATGGATTTTAGAGCTAGAGGCCATTGAATTCCACCCCCTTGTACAGATGAGGAAACTGAGGTCAAGAGAGAGGAAGTGAGTTGCCCTGGGTCACAAAGAGTCTCAGGATGTGAACCTTGGTCTCCCTGGCCCCAAGGCCCGTGCCCTATATCCTCTCCTTTATCACACTTCCTGTCATTTGATGATAATCTTGCCCAGTGGGTAAATGTTATTTTATCAAAGGAATGACCCTTATTAGACTTGATCTATAATTATATTGGCTGGTGTAAGAATGCAGATTCATGTGGGGGGAAAAGAATATAATTGTACCATCTATGACTCTTAATGGCTTTAGTGGTTATTGAAATGACTCAAATATGCTGTCTCTATCTGGTACTTGTAGAGTTGCTCCCAGATATCCTTTGTCATAAGCAAAATCAGCATATGGACTTCCATATGCTTAGAACTTGAAAGTAAGAAACTTAACATTTTCCTGAAGGCATTCCTTTTCCATTATGGAAGTCTTCCTCCAAAGGTTCCACTCCATGGTATGATACCCTAAGTTCTCTAAGACTATGCTACTGGTGTGGAAGCCCTGGCAGGTCCTACTGAGCTGGAAAGGATTAAACGACTGGCCTGGCGTCAGCCTGTCCATAGAGGACCAGACCAGCTAAATCTGCCAGGTAATTTCTTTATTTATTTGATTTGCCTTGGCCACTCATTAAACCGTTGACTAAAGACATGGAAGGGGGTTTCTAACTGTAATGGTGGAGGAGGTAGTACCCACATGGCTGAGATCGAGACTCCTTGAAATGTTACAGTATGCCCAAAGTCCTAAAATGAAGGTGGTTTTCATTTATGCATTGTGTGTGCAATGGGGGTAGCAGCTGGAAAAGTGTGATATCCAATGATGTTATAAATACCCAGGCAGAAGGCAGAGGGGAGGAAATTCCAGCAGCTGTGAGGTTGAAGTCTAGGGGATCCCAGAGCATAGAAAAAAATTCAGTTTGGCATTTGTGTTTGGGGTTTTGTTTGTTTTTGCCTCTCTTTGGATCCCCAGTGCTTAGTATTGTGCCTGGCTCATAGTAAGTAATAAATGCTTGTTGACTGACTTGGGCAGGGCGGGGGGGGGGGGGGGAAGGGGGGGGATACTTGAGATATGGAAAGTGAATTACCAAGTGGGAGCTATAATTCTCAACTTACCAAAAGTCCAGCTGCCATCTTATCTCCTTTATCACCAAAAGTTGTCAGCCCATTCCATTGGGAATTTTCCCCATGGGAACAGATCTCCAAGTTTTATAATGGGGGTATTGAAAAATTAAATTTGCACTTTTGAAATTCATGTCAGAGGCAACTTGGTTGCAATATATCCATTCGATAAAGTTACGCCTTTGTTCAAAAGTAAACGTTACAACCAACCTAGTAGGATCTTGCCTTTCTAAGCATTACGTTATTACATATTGGTATGCAGTAAATATGACCTTGATGGGCATTAAATTTCAACTCACAGATTTGTTATTGGCCATTTTAGAATAGTCTTGCCCAGAGCTGGCATTAATGAATCATGGAAAATGGTGCTCATTCAAATAGTAATCCTTGCCATAGTCCTCATATTTTTCTATTTTCCATTTATATCTCCACCCTTGTTCTATACTTATTAATGTGCGTACTCTTCTGTAGGCTGTTTGGCATTGATAGATAACTAGCTGACTAGGTGGCTGTAGTGGTCCCTTCCACCTCTCAAGTTCTATGATTCTGTGGACATCCACAGGACTGGCAAGGTTCAATGCAGTCGTCTTAGAATTCACAGAAGTGAAGCAACGTATTTCTTATATTTTTTTTATAAATTTTATTTAATATATTTAGTTTTCAGCATTGATTTTCACAGGAGTTTGAATTACAAATTTTCTCCCCATTTCTACCCTCCCCCCCCTCGAAGATGGCGTATATTCTGGTTGCCCTGTTCCCCAGTCTTCCCTCCCATCTATCACCCCACTACCCTCCCATCCCCTTTTCTCTTCCTTTCTTGTAGGGCAAGATAAATTTCTATGCCCCATTGCCTGTGTGTCTTATTTTCTTGTTGCTTGCAAAAACTTTTTTGTTTTTGTTTTTGAACATCTATTTTTTAAAACTTTCAGTTCCAAATTCTCTCCCCTCTTCCCTTCCCACCCACCCTTCCTAAGAAGTCCAGCAATTCAACATGGGCCACGTGC
>JAQQSZ010004275.1:0-14200 GCA_028646595.1 Phalanger gymnotis | reverse complement strand
CCTCCCTAAGAAGGCAAGCAATTCAATAGAGGCCACATATGTATCATTACGCAAAACCCTTCCTCAGTACTCATGTTACGAAAGACTAACTATATTTTGCTCCCTTCTATCCTGTCCACCTTTATCAATTTTCTCTGTTAACCTTATCACTTTTAAAAAGTGTTTGCTTTTGAGTACCTCCTTCCCCTATCTGCCCTCCCTTCTATTGCCCCCCCCCTTTTTTATCTCCTTCTTTCTTTCCTGTGGGATAAGATACACATTTGAGTCATTTTATTTCACATGGCTACTGTGCAACAAAACTGGACTATCCCACAACTATCTGCTTTTTATTTGCTCAGTGGAGGTGGAATAGTCAAGTCAAATCCAATGAGAGCAAGATTCACTCATTCCTCCTCACCTGCCCCCTCTTCCCTTCCAACAAACTGCTTTTTCTTGCCACTTTCATGCGACATAATTTACCCCATTCTATCTCTTCCTTTCTCCCTCTCTCAATATACTCCTCTCTCATCATTTAATTTGATTTTTTTTAGATATCATCCCTTCATATTCAACTCAACCTGTGCCCTCTGTCTATATCTAATCTATATCTATATCTATATATTCCCTTCAGCTACCCTAATACTGAGGTCACATGAATTATATACACATCATCTTTCCATGTAGGAATGTAAATAAAACAGTTCAACTTTAGTAAGCCCCTTATGATTTCTCTTTCTTGTTTATCTTTTCATGCTTCTGTTGATCCTTGTGTTTGAAAGTCAAATTTTCCATTCAGCTCTGGTCTTTTCACTGAGAAAGCTTGAAAGTCCTCTGTTTTATTTAAAATCCTTATTTTGCCTTGGAGCATGATACTCATTTTTGCTGGGTAGGTGATTCTTCATTTTAATCCTACCTCTTTTGACCTCCAGAATAAAATGTTCCAAGCCCTTCAATCCCTTCATGTAGAAGCTGCTAGATCTTGTGTTATCCTGATTGTGTTTCCAAAATATTCAAATTGTTTCTTTCTGGCTGTTTGCAGTATTTTCTCCTTGACCTGGGAACTGTGGAATTTGGTAATAGTATTCCTAGCAGTTTTCTTTTTGGGATCTTTTTTCAGGAAGAAATCGGTGGATTCTTTCAATTTCTGTTTTGCCCTCTTGGTGTTGAATATCAGGGCAGTTTCCTTTTATAATTTCTTGAAAGATGATGTCTGGGTTCTTTTTTGATCATGGCTTTCAGGTAGTCCAATCATTTTTAAACTAACTCTCCTGGATCTATTTTCCATGTCAGTGGTTTTTCCAATGAGATATTTTACATTGTCTTCCATTTTTTTCATTCCTTTGGTTCTGTTTTATATCTTGATTTCTCATAAAGTCACTAGCTTCCACTTGCTCCAATCTAATTTTTAAGGTAATATTTTCTTCAGCGGTCTTTTTGACCTCCTTTTCCATTTGGCTAATTCTGCCTTTCAAGGCATTCCTCTCCTCATTGGCTTTTTGGAGCTCTTTTGCCATTTGAGTTAGTCCATTTTTTAAGGTGTTTATTTTCTTCAGTATATTTTTGGGTCTCCTTTAGCAAGTCATTGACTTGTTTTTCATGGTTTTCTCACATCCTTCTCATTTCTCTTCCCAATTTTTCCTCTACTTCTCTAACTTGCTTTTTCCAAATCCTTTTTGAGCCCTTCCATGGCCTGAGACAAATTCATATTTTTCTTGGAGTCTTTTGATGCACGATCTTTGATGATTTTGTCTTCTTCTGGCTGCATGTTTTCATCTTCTTTGTCACCAAAGTAACATTATATAGTCTGCAGGTTTTTATGCTGTCTGATCATTTTCCCAGACAATTACTTGTCATTTTAGCTTTTGGTTGAGGTAGTACTCTGCTTCCAGAGTGGAGAGTGCTCTGTCCCAAACTTCAGGGGTTTTGCACTCACAACAATGCTCCTCCTCCCTCTAAGACCACCAACCAGCACTGAGACCCTGATCCAAGCAGGGAAAAGCAAGAGAATCCTGCCTCAGTAACAGCAAAGAGATCACTGAGCTCCTACTTTGACAAGCTGCTTGATTACCCCCATTGTATGCCAGCCTGGAGATTCACAAGCAGTTATCTCCGCTGATCTGGGGTTGGGGCTGTACTGAGCCATTCTCTCATCTCGGCCTAACGGTTTTCCCACTGACCTGCTAATTTGTTTTTTGTGGGTTGAGAAGTCTGGAAACAGCTCAGCAATTCAAGGCCCTGAGGCCTGTTCTGCTTGGGTCTGCTCTGGCCTGGTCTGTCCTGGCATGCCCCGTGCTGGGTTGTTCTCTGTTCCCAGCACAGTGTGATAGACCCTTCCTAGTGACCATCCAGGCCTTCTTTAGCTGGAGACTTCTTTCATTCTGTCATTTTGTGAGTTCTGTAGCTTCAGAATTTGTTTAATTTGTTATAGATGTTTGGAGGGATTTGGGAGAGAGTTCAAGCAAATCCCTGTTTTCAGTCCACCATCTTGAGGCCACCCCCAAATCTATTTTTCAATAAAATATAATGGTTTAGTTGGGCTTACTTTTCAGAAAATAATATTTGGTACTTGTATCCTACGCAAGCTGAGGAAGAAAAGTGAAACTGTTTCAGTTATCTTTTGGTTCTTTGAGACATTTCTGCACAAAGAAGACTTAAATATCCATTGAAGTGATATATTTTTTAAAATTTCAGCTCTTAGAATGGACAATGGGTTTTCATTTAAAAAAAGTAGGGTAGGGGGCAGAACATAAAATGTTTGTAGTTCTAAAACAATGTACACTACTATTATCACTATTCAGATTATGTTGAGTCAATCACTCATCTTCCTCGAATCTCAGTTTCCTTATCTCTAAAAGGAAGTGGTTAGACTTGATTTCTGTGTTCTCTTCAAGTTTAAATCTGCTACTGTTATTAATATTTTTGGCTTTCAGGACATGATAGAGAATGATGAGAGTGCTCACATAGCATGTGTGTGCCTGTATCTTTCAGTGGTTCACCATTGCTTACTAAACAAAACAAAAATTCCTCTTACTGGCATTTGAGGCCCTTCACAACATAGCTCCAATATATCTTTCCATTCTTGGTTGTAACAACAATGTTACTTGAAGCTGCTGATGAGGTGTAAGACCCAATAAGACCAGCAACAAAGCACACAGAAGGGCTGCTAGCACAGTTCTTTGATCTGCTTTTCTAAGGAAATCAACTTTAAGGGGTTAACAATCTAACTTAAATCAGATGTACATATATCATTCAGTTAGTTCAGAGAGAAAAGCCAGCACCCTGAACTTCAGAGTAAATACAAACAGAAATCACATTCAGAGATAACATAAACAGACCAAATCACAATACATAGTTACCAGAGATGTACCAGCATCTAGATTTTTTCAAAGCTGGGGGGCTCCAGTGGCTACCCAGTGTGTCGACACCAACACTCTTCCAGTGAGTGAGAGCCCCAAATAAAAAGCTAACCTCTGAGTTTATATACCCTGTTCAGGGCCTGAAGGCTTCACACCTAACCAGCAAAAGGGTGTGTGCCTGGGGCTTAGCACCTAGCAAGAGTTAATCAAAGGCGGCACTTGATTACTTTAGCATTCTCAAAGAGAAAACAGTAAAAAAATAGTTGCACCCTGCTTAACATGACATAGGCCCATACGTCATCCTCTTAAACATACCTATGTGGCTTTTAGAATTCTAGAATGAATTAGAATTCATTCTCTCAATTCATTTTTTCATTTTGTATTTTAAGGCTAAAATTAGGGGACCACTCCTCCATGAAGTCTTCTATGTTCTTTGGCCTTCCTCCCTAAGCACCTAAACATATCTCCCCTTTCAAGTCTCCCATATTATTATTTTCCCTTGGAGGATTTTTATTCATTTTTTATTTTATTTTCAGTTCTGCATTCTTTGCTTCTCATTTCCTTTGCACCCCCATTGAAAAAGCAAGAAAAACGAAACCCATTTCAAACACATGGTTAAAGCAAACAAATTGCCAAAATGGCCATGTCCCCCTGAAAAAAAAAGATCCTCATTCTGCACTATAAATCCATTACTTCTCCAATAGGAGTTTCGTCGTGAATATTTCATCATGAATTTTCTAGAGTTATACTTGGTCACTGTTTTGTTCTAAATTCCTAAGTCTTTCCAAGTTGTGTGTATTTGCAATAGTGTTGTTATTATATAAATTGTTTCCTTTGTTCTGTTCATTTTACCATTTCTGGAATATTTCCTACAAGTCTTTCCAGGTTTTTCTGAAAACAAATAACAAATTCTGAGGAAGCTCTAGGAAAATTGGTAAATTAATGCATTATTGGTGTTACTATGAACTGGTGAAGCCATTCCAGATAGCAATGTTGAACTATGTCCCAAGAGTTATTAAATTGTTTGTATCACTTGACCCAGAAATACCACTAGTAGATCTATGTGCTAAGACAATTTTGTTTGGCCCTCTCCTTCACATTTTTCACTGTATGGCTTGCATTATAAGTGCTGGACATGGAATCATCAAGAATCCTACCTCAGATATTTACTACCTGTGTGACTCTAAAGAAAGTTACAATTCCTTATGTGCTTCAGTTTACTCATTTGTAAAATGGGAATAATATTAACACCTAAGAGGATCATCATGAGAATCAAATAAGATTATATACGTTACATGCTTTATAAACTTTAAAATGCCTTATAAATATTAGCTATAATGGTAATGATTATTAGATTTGTTTTAATCCTTCTAAGGATAAGTTTCTTGAGACCAGAGGTAACATACAACAGGGACTTAAAAATCGTTTTGAATCTGTCCAAGTGAATCATCCTTGGTGCCAGATAGTTATCTATTGCTAAGGACTATGGTAGGAGGTATTTAGTAAATAGTTGCTGAATGAACAAATAGAAAAGTACATGGCTTACTCCTAGCATCTCTTGTTACTGATTTTGCTGTTCAGTATAAGATGATTTTGTTCTACATCAGAAAGGAGTTCTGGTGTAGACACTCCCTCTAATGACTAAATCAGCAGCTTCTTTCTAAATTAGGGTCTTAAGAGAGTGTCAGAGGGTACTAAAAGACAAATCGAATTGTTCATGATCATACAGCCAGTATTTGTATTAGACAAAACTTGAATCCTGGTCTTCTTTAATCCAAGTTTTCAATCACTATATCCCTCTGCTTCTCATAAAAATGCACAAAATTTTTAAATTGTTGATTGTAATTGGGATGAACTTCAATAGAAGCAATTTCCCCCCTTGTATTTTTTTCATCCCCTCACCCTTTCTTGAAGCTTCCCAGACCCCATCTTGAGCAGACTCACACCTTGACCTTGGTTTACCCTAGTCCTGGACTCCAGTGATACATAAACCTTATAGAGCATTGGATAAAGCAAGAAAACTTGCCACTAAGGACACTCGTCTTCTTTGCCTTCCATTCACACTTCCCACCACTGCCAGAGTAGATAGTATGAAAGAGTTACAGAATAGCTCACATTGCTTGGTTAAGATACAGCCACAAATTCTGAGTCTTGTAACACCTAGCTTATCATATACCCTGAAGTGAAATCCTAAGGTTCTCTATGTCTATCTGAGCCCTGGGCTCTGTCATCTGACCAGATGCTTTCTTATAATTTCTGTGCTTTTCCATACAGTCTACAGGGAAACTCTTTTATGTGTTCTCTCTCCTAAAAAGAGTGTGATATCTTTGAGAACAGGGCCTGTCCCAATTTTTTTCATTCTATATCCTCACTACTTCTCATTGAGCTTGGTCCATTGTCAGTGTTTCATAAATTCTTTTTAAATTCATCAATTCATCCATTCATTCAATAGAATAAGCAGGGGAAGGAAGGAAGCACATAATATAGTGTCTAATACGTACGAGGAACCATGCTTAGCACTTTACAAATATTTGCTTCATACATTTAATTCAGTAATTTATTTATTCATTCATTCATTTTAGAACACAACCTTAATCACCTCAGATCTATTATTTTGGCTGGATTTGGAGTCAAAAGACCAAAATTTAAGATCCGAATTCTGCCACTTAAAACCAGCATATCTTGGAAGAGGGACTAGGGTACAGTGGAAAGTGTGCTGGATTTGGAATTAGAAAGCTAAAGTTCCAGCGGAAGCACAACCTCTTACTATCGCTTTGACCTTGGGGAATTTACTTATCCTATCTGGGCTTGAGTTTCCTTATCTGTAATATGAGGGTATTGAAATGAATGGCTTCTGAAGTTCCTTCCAACTTTAAATCTTTTATCCACAGTGGATAGAGCACTGGGCCCAGAGTCAAGAGAACCTGGGTTCAAATCTAGCCTCAGACACTTACTAGCTATGTGACATGTCTCTACTTGTCTCAGTCTCTCATCTGTAAAATGAGCTAGAGAAGACAATAGCAAACCACTCTAGCATCTTCACCAAGAAAACTCCAAACGGAGTCATAAAGAGTTGGATATGGCTAGAATGACTGAACAATAATAAAGTTTCCACATTTTTTAAATGAGAGAGGGAAATGAGATATCTGACTAGTTGACTTATATGGTCCTATACTGCTCTAAATCTAAAACCCTGTGATCCTATGTTATGGTGGCCTCTGAAAGACAGTTAAATGAAAGATATTTCCAATCTCCAAGTATCAAAATCAAATTTAAATGTTAAGGAGTCATATTTACCCTAAATGTGAGATGCAATGTTAGAAATTAGATGCTTATTTAAATGTAGAGTAGGATAGCAATCAATGCCAGACTACATAAAAAAATGAAGCCAGAAGATTTGGCAGAACTTTTAAAAATGTAAGTGCTTACAATTAATAGGTTCTTATTCTTACTAAAAGGACAAATATTTTAATATAAGAGACAAACGAAAGAGAATTAAGGTTTCTCATATTCTACTTGATTGTTTCAATGAGCATATGGTAGAAAAATGAGTAACTTTAAGGAGAGGGAGACAGAGAGAGACACACACAGACAGATGGAATTATTAGCAGTGTTGCCTAATAATATCACTCCATTTCAGAAAGGTGGTTATTCAAGAGGGATGTAAAAAACGATTAACTTTTTTTCTACTTAAAGATTACAGTAGTGAACCAATGTATACAGATAATGGTTAAGGAGGATGAATGAAAGAATAAGACTTACATAAAATAGGAAATAGAGAGGAAAAACACTATTATATATTTTTAAATAGCTACTCAAGTCAACAGCAAAGATGGTCAAGGAAAACATTCAAAATATGAAAAAAAATCCATCAAGATTAATCAATTGGCTGTCTAGGCACTCATTCAAGCCATTTGCTTTAACAATATCTTAAGTGGTTATGTGCCTGAAAGATAAGTCACCCAGCAATATTTTGAATGACTCGAGGGAGGGGGCTATACCCGGAATTTTTAAAAGTTGTTCACATTCTTCCACAAGTCTGAATCTTCATGAGTTCCATGACAGTTCTAGTGACTTACTTTTAAAAATATTTATTTATTTATTGAAAATACTTTACCTTATTTTACTATGAGAAAGACATCGTCGTAGGTGGTCTTTTAAGCTTCAGTTGACAGGTAACAGCACATTCTTTTGCTTCTAAAGAAGGCAAAATGTAGAGTGTTTACAAAGTCATCTTTTTTTATTGACAGGCTCCTTGGCAGGACACTTCTGGTTACCACCCAATATGACTTTCCAAAAAGACATGTAGGGTTAAGGAGACAAATAAATAACAGGAGTGTGCAGGGGAAGGTCTCATTATTCTGCATTTCAGTTGACATAATACAGGCTTTTAGCTGAGGCCTAACAATCACATGTGTTCACTTTAAATGCTAAACTACACAAATCTTGACCTATTAGTATGATCTTTTTTTTTTTTTGCCACAGCTGCCTAGGACTCAAAGGGTCTTCATTACCCTCTGCAAGGTTATCTCATTTTTCTTTTTTCATACACCTCTATTGAGAGAAATTCTTGGCACTGAACAGGAGCCCAACCGAGCAGGATTAAACTCCCAACTTATAAGCAAATTGTCTACAATGAATTAGAATATTTTATTAACAGATGATAACCAAAAATGTTCGCTTTTATATAGTGTCTGCTAAGAGAAATTACCATCACATAAAGTTCCATAATCCTTACATTGACACTTTTTAAACAGTAGGCAAATCACTAATAGTAGTAATAATACCTCTGTTGCCTATGTCACTGATAATGTCCAGAAAGCACTTTGGGTCCACACAGAAGTAAGGAAGCATATACCAAATTGAGAGAAATTATTATTTCTCTTGTACTAATATCCAGTTAGTAAAACTAGGTTGACCAAAGCTATTTTCCCCCTCTCCTACGTCCTTGTCCAATCTCCCAAGGACAGGGATGATAGAAGATAGGATTAACAGTCTCCTCATTCTGGGTATTGCTACTGGACCCAACTAGATCAAACTTTTAATCCAAGATGAAACTTCTTTCCATTCAGGTTCTGGTGGGGGATAAATTCTTTGACTGAGGCTGAGGGTAACTTAGAAGTAAATGACATAATCAAAGTACATTAAAATCAGTTCAGCCTCTCATTGTAATATTCATTCTCTCATTAATCACTGACCAATCAGGGTTGATTGCCATCCTTAGGAATATCCCTCTTCTAAAGTCATACAAGCTGTGAGCCCACTGCCATCATTGTCTTTGTTCTAAGAGAGAGATAGTCAAATGACCATCCTTTTTATGAATAAACATGCTAGCATTGTTAATAAAATGATTGTTACCCAGAAATTATGTCTCTCTAACTTTTTAAATGCCCAAAATTAACTCTTTTATTTTGAATGTACCTATTAACAACATAATACTGTGTAATACAGAGAGGGAAGAAAACATCTACATTTTTACAAAGTGAAACCTTTGCGGACCCGAAGAACTTGACCCAGAGGAAGTAAATAACTAATGACGGCATTTCAGCCACAGATCCAGATTTGGCATAATGTGTTTTTCTACTTATTGTCTATGCAGTAATATACCATATTAGTAAATACTACTTTCTAAAAAAATTAATTGTTTACCTGCCTAATAATGAATGGTGGCATAATGGAAGAGGAACATGAACAACAATACAGAAAATATCCAAGCCCTTAAGCTTACCCTAACCCTAACCCCTCAGAATACCAGGGGGAGACATGTGGAGGCAGATAGTTAGCTGCACTCTGGAGGTCCAACTCACCAAGGTAACTGGGAGATAATAAGAAACCACAGAGAAGCTGCTATGAATTTAATGAATTTTCCCAATGAAGAAATGAAATGAAAAGGATCTAATTACTCTAAATGTGAAGTCTTGCTCTGATCTTACTCCTCAGATTTTTCCCTATATGCCTTAGCATGAATATCTTTCTTGCATTGAGCTTTTGAACTAAAAGTCTTAAATACAAGTTTAGGGTCAAACAATGAGCTTTTAGGGAGCTTCTCTCATCACATGGCTCCTAATAAAAATCCTCTGACTACAAAATATTGAGAATTCAGAATAACTGATACAGCCCTGGATACTCCAATTTGCTGTTAGCAAAACACAGACCATCAGTTATTATTCATTACCCTGAAGGGAAAAAAGGTTGTTCTATTAAAAATGAGACAATCTATTAGGGAATTTCCATAGTTACATAGTTTGGAAGAATTACAATTTGATGCTTTTGAAAAATTATAAAATAATATTCACGGTAACAGCCAGTGACTATGTAATTAGTGCATGCTAATATCCAATTCATGATGTTTACTTAAGTTGTTAGTTCCAAATTCACTATTAAGAAGATGAACATCAGTAGGAAAAATTCATCATCTACTTCAGAATTAATATCTGATGTATTTAAAAGTAAGGAGAGAATATGAAGCTTAACTTTCATTCCAAGTAGAATTTGGCTTCACTCCCTTTGTTTTCTGCCAGAAACAAAGCTGGCTCCTTTCTTCCCAGTCACAGTGAAAACTGAAGACAGAGACACACAGCTTTTGTTGATTTGGACCACCCATCAGCTAAAATATGAACTTCTCCATTTTTTAAATATAAACTTAATCAATATTTCCATATTTACAGAAAGGTTATTTCAGAGTTCAAAGAACTTCTCTAAAAGGTTTGACCTGGAAGAACATTTTTTCATCAGTCTTCCAAATGACACCATTCAGAAATTTAAACTATATTTGGAGGGGGTTTTAGAAATCTTTTGAAGGAAAATATAATGACCTGATCTTGTTTTTGGGTGAAGGCCCTCAAAAGTCTCATACCTAGGCAAAGCAGAGAATGATTTTGGCAAATACAATTTTTTTCAGGTTTTGCTAATAGAACATTATTCCTAGCCAATTTAAAAACAGACATAAAGTCCTGTGAGCTATTTGAAAAAAATTTATGTTACATATGCTTTATATTCTGGCCTGTTTCTTTTGCATTTTATTCTGTTTAGTGTTCTAGGAGAAAAACTGCTGCCTCTAAAATATGGATAAATATACTGAGAGTAAAAAAATTACCAAACAGAATGATGACTAAGATTGTTATCACAATTCACTCTTCATAGGCATTAAGGAAATTTTTGAATACCCCAAGGGATTTAAAAACAGGCCAAAGACATGAAGCCCTCCACGAACTGCTTTTTCTGTCACTGAAATGGACTTAATGCACACAACACATAGTAAGCTTTCTGGGGATGGAAGGAAGAGAGACATAGTCTTATACCTCGCCCCCCAGGTTTGTATTTCATAACTACTTGGTTTCTTGCTTTTGTTGTAATATATGTTCATTTATGTGTGTATATACGTATTGTTGTTGTCATTTTAATTAAGGTACATGGAAATTCTTATCTTACTTAGTACCACTTAGTACCTATGGTAGTTGATAACAAATATGGGAAAGCTTGAACAGTGTGTTTTCTTGTCACTATGGAGAAATCTCCATGTGGGAACTCCTTCCATTAACACAGATCATCACCTCTGTAAATAATGTAATAGACAAACTCTTGGGAGTCACCTGAGCCAGGCAGAGGTTAAATGATTTGCTCAGACTCAGAAACTAAGTAAGTGAGGTGGCAAAATTTAAACTCATCTTTTTTTTTTTTTTTTGTACGCTAAGACACTGCCTCATAAAAATATATTTGGCAAAAATCAGCCTAATGGAAAATTCCATGCTTCCTCTCTGGGATCCCAGAGTAACTTATAAATTATGGGAAACATTAAAAATGAGTATTCTATTCCTCTTTGTAGAAACCTAAGGTAGCCCACAGAGGGGCAGGTACTGTCCTCATTATTACCATTGTCTTCAGGTTCTGAAATGTTGGGAATATGAAAAGAGGCATTTATATAGGATAGGATAGAACAATGTCAGTTTGAGCACCTCAAAATAAAAAAAAGTCACTTGGAAAGTCCTTGTAGCTGACCCACCTGCTATAGTATTCTTCAGATCAAGAAATGTGTGTTATGCCAAGTTAGAAATCTGTTGTGGTACATCATGGCTTGACCATCATCCCTGGAATAGTCCCAATATACTATTAGCAGGCTCCCAATGATATATGTCTCAAAGGAGCTCAACAGCCTGGCAGTTCTAGTTATCCTATGTGCCAGCGTAAAGAGAGAAGCAAATGGCCTGCTAGATTTTCTTGGAGCTCTCACTACCAGCAGCATTGTAGAGGTACTAAACTGCTAGTCCTAAGAGTATTTTAAATTGAAATTACTCAACTGTTATTAGAAGAGGAATTCTGGACAAATAGTCTCCTTGAAACAACCATCCATTCATAATATATGGATTGGTTGACAATAGTCGCTGTTCATGTTAATGGGTATTTGTCTCCAATGGAGGCAATGGAAGAAGATCCATGGACTTTATTTGCTTTGCTTTGGTCTTTAGAAAGCTAACTGAGCTTAAAGCACTAGGCTTACTTAGTTTCATTTACTCATTCAATTTGGTGAGTTATGCAAAAGTGAGATTTGTTTGTTGTAGTAACTTAATGAAAGTGAACACGAATAAGGCTTCTAATTGTAAAGTGAAGCTAGACATTGAAGCAGTGTCTTGAAAAAAATATATTATATTATTCCCTCCTTTGTTCCCAAATTATTACCTAGATATTTCAGTGTAACTGAAATAATTACACAAATTCTCTGTTATATTTTAGTAGTAGAGACATGAGAATAGTGGGGTGGGGGGAAGTGAATAGTAGAAATATACACTATCTATCTCGAAGATAGTCAATTTAAAGAGGTAAGGTAAGAAAACAGGATCTGAGTTCTAACTCCTGTTTTTCTATCAACTAGAAGTGTGGGGTTGGGAGAATTTCTGGTTCTTGATTCTACAATTCACTTGTCTGTAAAGTCGGATCAAAAGAAGGGACAAAGAAGGTATCAAAACAGACAATCTTTATCATATAAATTTAAATTTTTATATTTATATAATCAATGCAGCAAAAAATTAGAAAAATTGATAAAGATTTTGAAGTGAAAGTCACTGAAGCAGGATCATGAATGTTCTAGCTATACACGCTGAAAAAATAAAGAAAAAAAGATGGCGTGTTGAAGAACTAATTTATCATGGCTTCATAAAAAGTAGCCTTGTTAGGAACATTTGAAGACTTTCACTGCCAATAGAAAATTACATCCTTGGTTAGGCTTTCTGTAAGACATCTTCTGTGGCTTTGGTTGAGAACTTTAGTGAATATATTTAATAACTCCCTCACTGATAATCTTCTATGGATTTTTAAAGACAATTACATCTGCAGTGGTGTCTGTTCTAGGTTCTTGAATGGTTTGGATATACATGTGGCAGACAACCTAGCTGGGGAAAACGTTCCACACTACATTTTGCTCACATGAGTTCAAAGCTTTCCTAAAATTAACAAATCATAGAGGCAATGTGTTTGATTATTTTTGTACATATTTGTAAATGATATAATTTGAAAGATGCAGGTAAAGAAAATCAACTTAAGACAACCTTATCCTTTCTCATGCCTTGTTCCCATCCAAAGAATATTATGCATGAACAGATCATCTTCAAAAATATCTATTTGAAAAAAGAAGGAAGATGAGCAGTTGTTGACGTGATCTCAAATGCCTCTTTTTTTGTTATTATCGTTGTTAAAATATGATATTTTTATTCTCTTATGATTTTCCCTTTTTGATGTGTTAAGAATAATCCCTTTGAGCTCATACTGTCTTCAGTACAATTTTTTCCCCATATGTACTCGGTCAATTCTAGCTGCTCTTGTCAACTTCAACTTAGGTGACCTTTTGAAAGGGAAGGGACACTTAACCTTGGACATTTGAATAATTGTGCATGTCTTCATGTTCACGTACCCTTTCTCCACAATCTTATTTTTACTAACTGCTTAAAACTGGGCTTCAGCTTTATCTAATAGCTCTCACAGAAATCAGGGAATGGAAAATTTCAAATATGGCAACGAAGCTGTTTTTGCAATATTCTTTGGCCCAAGGAGAAAACCTCCTTTATGAAATTGTCAGCCAAATTATTCCACATAAGGAACTTGGGTTGAATAATGGATCATTTGGAAACTTCTACAAATGAAACCTAAACTCGTAGCCTCTTAAGACTCAGCTCTTCAGCTTGGAGGAAAATGGGACATATAACTTCGTTTTTGTCCATTAAAGAATTAAAGTAAAATACCAAACTCTGAAACTTTTATACAGTTTTATTTTTCTTTGTATTTAAAAAAAATCAAAACTGTCAGCAGCAAAATACATGGAAGCAGCATGGTCCAATGAGAAATGGAGGAGTAGACTTTGAGCTTTCATTTCCCCATAAGAAAACTGAAGATAATAGTGACCACCTGAAAAACATTTTCTGAGAATACAAGAAATTTTATCTTTGAAACGTTCTGTAGTCTTTGAAATGTGCTAGGTAATTTTAAGGTGATGATTATCTGAATATCCTCATCCTAGAAATGGTGCTTTGCATCACTTGCTATTTCATGATGGCTGATCTTGGCAGATGTTGTTTTTATAATAATCAAACTTTTCAAAATAAATCAGTTACCAAGTGCTGTCCAAATCACTTTCTTTTATGATGTTTTGGGTTTAGTGTGTGTGTGGAGAAGGCATAATATTCTAAATGTATAAATGTAACTGAATGAGTGATGTATTTTCTAAATAATTGCAATTGTTGAATCTCACTGAAATAAAGAAGAATTTACTTCTCTACTGTAACTCTAGTGAACAAATTGTACGGCAGTGGGAATCAGTGCACAGAAAATCGGAGTGAGCTTAATGGAAAATAAAAGTATAAAGTAAAATATAGAAC
>JAQQSZ010004274.1:0-14200 GCA_028646595.1 Phalanger gymnotis | reverse complement strand
AGAGAGAGAGAGAGAGAGAGCGCACAGGGTGAGTTGAAAATGAAGAGATGATATCTAAAAAATAAAATTAGAGGGTGAGAGAGGAATGTACTAGGGGAAGAAGAAAGGGAGGTGTAGAATTGGGTAAATTATCTCACATAAAAGAAGGAAGAAAAAGCTTTTAAAGTGGAAAGGAAGAAGGGGGAGGTGAGGGGGAATGAATGAACCTTACTCTCATTGCATTTGGCTTAAGGAGGGAATCACATACACACCCTATTGGGTATAGAGATCTATCTTACCCTACAGAAAGTAGGGAGGAAAGGGATAAGAGTTGGGGAGGGACAATAGAAAGTAGGGCAGATGGGGTGAGGGGGTAATCAGAAGTAAACATTTTTGAGGAAGGACAAGGGTCAAAGAAGAGAATAGAATAAATGGGGGAGGGCAGTGGAATAGGATGAAGGGAAATATAGTTAGTCTTTCACAAGATCACTATTTTGGAAATGTTTTGCGTAACGATACATGTATAACCTATATCAAATTGGTTGCCTTCTCAATGAGAGTGGGTGGAGAGGGAGGAAGGGAGAGAATTTGGAACTCAAAGTTTTAAAAACGAATGTTAAAAATTGTTTTTACCTATAACTGGGAAATAAAATATACAGGCAATAGGTGTAGAAGGGGGAGGTTATAGAAGGGAGAGCAGATTAAAGGAAGAGGCAATCATAATGCACGAAGTCTTAGGGTATTGGAGGGGAGTGATGGAGAGAAAATTTGGAACTTAAATCTTGTGGAAGTGAACGTTGAAAACTAAAAATAATTTAATTAATTAATAAAAAAGAAAAAAGAAAAGATATAAAATAAAAATAATCACAAAAAGCCAAAAAATAGAAGAAAATGTATGCTATCTGATATTAAAAGCAACTGACATGGAAAACAGATTAAGGGAAGCTTATTAAGGATCATTAGACTCCCTGAAAACCATGATTTAAAAAAGAACAGCCCATGCACTATATTTTTTAAAATCATAAATGAAAACTGCCCATATTTATTAGAAGCAGAGGGCAAAGTAAACATAGAAACAATCTACTAATCACCTTCTGAAAGACTCCCCAAGGTGAAAAGTCCCAGGAATGGTATAGCCAAAATCCAGAATCTCCCTCTCCCATAATCAAAGAATAAAATACTGTGAACATCCAGAAAGATGCCAAGGATCCCTAGTTAGAATCACACTATACTTGTAAAGTTCTATTAAACTTGGGAAATCTTGGAATACAATATTCTAAAAGGCAAAAGAGATAAATTCATGACTAAGAGTAAGTTAGCCTGAAAAACTTGTAACTCTTAGGCAAGACGTTGGGGATGGGTAGGCTTCTAATGGAACTTGAAAATGGACTTCGAAGCATTTCTGATGAAAAGTCTAGATTTTAAATGGAACTTTGAAATATAAACACAATACTCCAGAAAAACCTAGGAAGGTAAACTTATTTGAGCAAATGAAAGTGGGGAAGGAAGGGAACAAGTGTCTGTTAAATCCCTACTACATGCCAGACACTGTAAAACACTGCAAATATTATCTCCTTTGAGCTTCATAAAAAATTCTGTGAGGAAGGAACTGTATGAAAATATATTGTTAATATTCTATTAGGAAGAGGAAAAACAACTATCCTTTCAGAACCTTAATGTTTTAAAAGGGAACTGAGGGAGTTAAATAAAAAAAAAACGAGAAAAGGTAGGGTAAAAGGAATATGCTAGTGTCTAAAGGAGGAGTAAGGAGGTGGAACTTAGAATTTCTTGATATAAGGCTGTGTGAAAAGAATAATATCCAAACATAGAAAAACAGTGGTCATCAGATGAACCTCACTCTTATCTGAAATGGTCAAAGGAGAATTGAGAACACAGTTAAGTGTAGATATATATCAAATTCAAAAGGGAAACAAGTGGGGAAAAAGAGAGATGGAGATAGTTAAGAGGGGATATAATGTCATGGAGGAATGGTCATGAGCAAAACAAATATACTGCTCTTGAGGGAGGATTTAAAATGAAGAAAAGAAAACAAAACCATAGATTATTTCTTTGGACAATTGGTGAATAGCTGAACAAATTTTATACATGAATGTAATGGAACATTTTGCACTATGAGAAATGACAAAAGACATAATTTCAGAAAATTTTGCATAGTGTGAATTGATGTAGAGTGAAGTTGGCAGAACCAGGAGAATAATTTATACAAGGATAATATGGTAAAGAAAAACAGCTTCTAAAGATTTAAAAACTGATCTAAGCAATGACTAGCCATGTCTCCAGAGGACCTATAACAAAGTATGTTGGCCTCCACCTGACAGAGAAGTGATGGACACAAGCTGAAGACGTGTGCATTTATTTTAACATTTCCTTTAGTAGACTCATTTTGCTTAACTATACTTATTTGTTACAAGAATTTTTCTTCCTTTCTCTTCTTAATTGTGTGCATGAGGGAGTGTACAGAAGAGAAGAGGGCATAGCAATAACAGTGCAAAAAAAGGGGGGGTTGTGACTTTTTAAAAAAAATGCACAATAGAAGAAATTTCAGAAGGGCAGCTTCAGTATAGTGGTAAGGGAAGAAGCCCGATATATAGTAAGTATACTATATTAAATGTAGGTAATGAAAATATTTAATTAATTTTTCAATTAACTCAGTATCTAATTCAATACTGTTTGGGGTACTAATGTTTTCTATTGAGACAGAAAAGTAAGAATTTTTAAAAACTCAATTGATACAATGACATTTTATTATTCAATGCTGTTGAGCAAATTAGAGGAGCAAGGAAGGAAATACCTTTAATAATTACAGATAGGGGAAGAGTTCCAGACCAAAGGAACAACCATAAGAGATAAAATGGAGAATTTTAATTACATAAAATTGACATTTTTGCACAAATACAATTAATGCAGTTAAAATAAAATAAAATAGCTGACTAGGAAAAATCTTGGCACTAAAATATATATGACAAACATCTGATATCCAAATTATAAAGGGGATTACAAATGTATAAGAAAAAAGAGCAGTTTCCCAATAGGTATCAAATGGCTAAATGATATGAACAGGCAGCTCTCAAAAGAACCATAAGTTATTAACAACTATGTGAAAAATGCAAATCACTAATAATATGAGAAATAATTTAAATCACTAATAAGAGAAGTGCTAATTAAAGCAATTCCGACTTTCCATTCAATTTGTTGTTGTTGAGTCATTTTCGGTCATTTCTGACTCTTCGTGACCACTTTTGGGGTTTTCTTGGCAGAGATATTGTAGTGATTTGCCATTTCCTTCCCCAGCTCATTTTACAAATGAGGAAACTGAGGCAAACAATGTTAAGTGACTTAACCAGACACATAGCTAGTAAGTGTCTGAAGACAGATTTGAATTCAAGAAAGTGAATCTTTCTGAATCCAGGCCTGGCACTTTATCCAGTGCACCACTTAACTGCCCTGTTCCATTTAATACTATCTGATTAACTAAGATAACAAAAAGGAAAATCATAATTGTTGGATGGAATTGAGGAAGACAGGCACACTAATACATTGTTGGTGGAGTTATGAAGTGAAATTTCCTTGAAATCAATTTGGCAATATACCCCAAAGTCTCTACTACTAACCTTATTCTTCCAAAGAGATCAAAGAAAGAGGAAGAGGAGCCTTATGTACAAAAACAGTTACAGCAGCACTTTTTATTGTGTCAAAAAATTGGGAACAAACTGGGTGACCATGAATCAGAGAATGGCTGAACAAATTATGCTATATGGATTGCACATAAGAAAAAACAAAAGAAATAGATTCAGAACAACCTGGGAGGACTTTATGAACTGATGCAGAGGAAAGCGAGCAAATATAAATGAAAACAACTATGAAAAACTAAAAGAACAATGATCAACACGATGACAAGTCAGGACTACAGAAGACTGCTAACAAATCATTCTTCTTACCTCTTGGCAGATAGGTGATGGACAACAAAAATGGAATAAGGCATGGCTAATGTGTGGGGTTTTTTTTTGGTGGTGGACAGGCTTGGCTAGATTTATTTGTAACCCAAGTCCCAAAGACCATTGGTGTGGGAAGCTATCATCATTGCTGGCAATCAATGCCTGGCACCTGCCTGAGAGGCAAGGCAAAGTTGGGGAGAGCCACAGAGAGGAAACCTTCTCTCTTCAAGTCTATTCAGAGTTGCTCCAGGCTTTGCAGTCACTTTAGGTTCTTCTGGCTTCTAGCTTTGAGAAAGAAGATATCCAGACTTCAAGCTGCAGAAGGAAAAGACTGAAAAGCAGACTTACTGTGGAGGAATTAGCAGTCTCCAATATCTCCATATCCCCAGCTTGCTACATTAAAGTCTTATGGGAACTTCCCCTTGGGTGAAATCTAGGACTATCTCTCTTGATCAAGTTGAATTACCTTACTCCCAATGGGAGAGCTCCTTTGCTCTGTATTGTCTGGTATATATTTTCCTATGCATACTTTTTCTGATTTCTGTTTTTTTGTTATTCAACTTGGATACATGGACTTATCGTGGAACTAGTATTTGGTGGGAAGGGAGTCAAGTTTTGGACACAAAGCTTCGGTCCTGCTCTCTTCGATCAATGAAGCATTGATCAGAACTTAGATTGAACCTGAAAATTACATGTAGGCAAATAATATTTATGGGAGCAGAGGTATAATTCTAGCCCAGTATACCTCTCTTTGAGGAGAACAAAGTGGCCAGACTCTGGCCCCAACCTCTTGCTTCCTAACCTGGAAGGAATTAAAATTTCTGTTGGAGAAGGGTAGGGGGAGAAGAGGCTAGAGATGTCTATTTTGCTTCTCTCTGAGCCACACAATGACACTCCCATGATACATATGAGGGGAGAGTCCTTGTTACATTTTTTTTACAGGAAGGGGTTTTATTTGGGAAGAAGAGTTGATAGAGGAGAGTATGGCAGTGAGTGATATTATAAAAGAGAGTCAATGAGTACTTAAAAATACAGGGAAGAGAGCAGAAGGAAGGTCAGAACTGGACATAGACTAATAGGCTAGAACTGGAACTGGCATGTTAAAACCAAATAAGCTGTTTACAATAGAGATTCAGTTTCATACACCATTCATTCTTTTTTGTTGTTTATGTTTTGTTGATGTTTGTTAATTTCATAATGATAGCAATAATAATAAAAAGGATATGTGTATACACATATACATACATACATATAAATACAGATATACATATACATACATACATGTACATAAATGTGTGTAAATACATATATACACACACACACACTGTTAAACATGCTATTGTGAGACACTAGATGGCAGTAGCTCATCTCAAAATTTCTTTTGTATGGTTTCAAAAATCTGAAAAAAAATCTGAAAATCAAAAAATCTGAAAAAAAATTCTCTTCTGGATTTTGAACTAAAATTACAGGAGAGTGGGAAGGCCCTCCAGAAATAGTCCAGTCTATCCACATGCCTCGAATAGGGAGGCACCTAAAACAGCTCAGACAGTAAGGTTTTTAACCCTTTCTAAAGAATACTAGGGAAAGTGATCCTATAGTTTCTCTCAGTAGGCTTGTGGTGTAGTAGGGAAATTGCCATATAACGAGTCAGAAAAACTGGAATCTGATGCCACTTGGTGGCTGTGTCATCTCTTTTGGGTCACTTTCTCTTTCTGGGCCTCAAGTGTTCTTATGAGTCAAATGACAGTTATTTCTGAGGTCCTTTTTCTATCATTTAATACTCCTTGTTATAAGGTTCTTCTTAGGGTCTAAATCAATCCCTTTTATAGTGTGATGAAGTAAGGAAGAGCTGAGGGCTTGGAAATGAAAGGTCTGAGTTTGAATCCTACTTCTGAGATTTCTTGGCTGTGTCATTTTGAAAAAATAAATCCCTTAGCCATGGCAAGCCTCATTTTTTTTGGCTGTAAGATGTGAATAATGCCTCTTGCACTACCTGCTTCATAAGATTATGATAGGGGCATGCTTTTTGAATAACACAGCATTATGTATTAGTTATCATTATGACTACAGCTTAAGTCTCTTTCTCTTTTTGAAATAGAGCTTTGTATGAATCAATTTAACAGACAATGGTTATGACAAGTGTTCCCTTAAACTTCACTTCTTAAGGAAAAAAATCCTCATTCTTTTAACTTTGCCTTATTTATTTTCCAAGCCTTTAACTAACTACACTGCTCTCTTCACTGGGCTTTCTTCATGGGCCTCTTCAGTAGGGGAGCCCCAAAGTCTTGCCATCCTCACTGGCACAGAACACTGATGATATATCGAGTCACTTCCAGCTATAAAGTAACACCTCAGAACATGATATGAATGCTCTTTAGAGACATATGTATCATAGCAGATGTGCAGTGAGTTTTTGGTTATGCATTTCTACAGTGAGTCTCTCCAAGGAGAACTAGTAGTCAGAAAACCTGGGTTCCAACTTCATAATAGAACCAAATAAGTTATTTATTTCTAAGCTACAGCATTCTGAAAGTCAATCCAATAATATTCCTTACATCCAGCTACATTACAAAATTTAAAAAAAAATAACTATCTAAAAACACTAAGGATCATGACAAGAATTACTAGTTGAGTATAAAACTGATGGAGGATGCATCAATGTTATAAAACATAGGAGTTTCCACTGAAAATATAACAGTGCTTACTACTTCGTACTTGTTCATCACAAATTCAATAATATTACCTGAAAACCATCTTAAAAGTAGCCACACTTGAATCTTTTTGTGTAGTGTGCTTCATTTAACAATGCGTTAACAATTTTTCACTGCGTTTAGAACTCATGTTATTCAGTACTTTGATGTGCACAAAACTGCTTTTTTTGGGTCTAGAACTCTTTCCACCACACGGTGTGACTTTTTGAAAAGGCAGATAGTGGAGTAGTGACTGTATAATTTGATTCCCAAAGCCCATTGGTTAGGACTCCCTCCTTATTGGTGGACATCAATTCTCTATGCCTTCCTAAGGGGGTGTGTAGATTTGACAAGAGCAGGAGAGAGAAGAGGGTTAGTCTCTTCAAGCTCTTGAGTCTGTTTGTGCTTTGCAGCCTTCTTCAGACTCTGTAGTTACATCTGGCTTTCAGTTTTGAGAGAGAAGATGGACAAGGACCAACCCCACTTCAAGGAGAATAAGACTCTGAGAAGAAGCCAACATGAGATGAGCTGAAAGTCTCCACCATGTCTCTATACTCAGCTTGCTACACTAGAGATTTTGGGAAATTTCTCTTCGGGTGAAATCTGGAAATCTTTCTCTTAGTGGAGCTCAGTTACTTTGCTCCCAACAGAAGAACTTCTTCATTCTATATTATCTGGTAGATATCCTCCTGTGTGTACTTTGTCTGATTTCTGTTTTGTTGTCAACTTGACTAAATGTATTTCTTTGCTACTTGCTATGTATCTTCATTGTGGAACCGGTATTTTGTGGGAAAGGAGCCAAGCCTTGGATTCAGAACTTGAGATCTTTCTTCCCTCCAATAAAAACCAGAGGTCAAAAGTTAGATTGAATCTGATTACATCCCCTAGACTAATAATATTTAAGAGAATAGATAAGTATATTCTAGCCTGGTACCACCTCTCTCTCTGAGGAGAGAAGAGTGCTAAGCTTCTGCTTCTCCTGCTTCTTCTCCTGGAAGGAATTAAAATAACCCTTGGAGAAAAGTGGGGGGAGAAGAGGCTTAAGACGTCTGTTCTGTCTACCCTCAAGCCACATCACAACAACCCCATGCTACAAATGAACAAATGAGTGTGGAGACCAGAGAAGAGGGTTAGTCTTAATTGTATACAGGAAGCAGCTATGGGTGCATAGTCAGGGGTTGGGGAAAGGTGGGCTAATGAATGACAGGTCTTTCCAAAAAGTTATCACTTTTTCTGTTTCAGTTTTGAGAATTCTGTAATAATACCAATTAACCTAGGTAATTCATAGAACATTTTACATGTGTGGTCGTTAGCTAATGGGCCAAGTCATTAAGAGCACGTGCAGTGTACTTTGCCGATACAATCCCCACGTGGAATTCTACTCTTGCAGGTATTCTGTAACTGGTTCTGGTCTGCTGAAGACAATTTTTTATTGGTTACATAGCTGGAATCTGGCTACATTCAAAAGTCTTTAGAAAATTGGGGTCTGAATTATCCTTTTCTTTGTCTCTTTCCTTCTAGCTCCTTTATGGTTGAGGGCTACAAGGACATAAAGGGAGAAGCTTTGGAATTTTCTCATCTAAGGCCAACCTGTAGCCCATCATTATGAAGCTCTAATTTTACCCCTTTAAATTCATTCTTCCTGTTTTAGGTGGAAGAGATTGGAGATGCATTCCAGGCAGAGAAGACAGCTGGAGAGAATGCCCAGAGCCAAAAGATAAGAGTTTCTTATTCATAGAACAGCCAGGAGGTAAGTGTCACTATATTAAAGGGCATGTAGTAGGGTATAAGAATTTGAAAATTGGAAAGATAGAGTAGAGCTTGGCTATGAAGGGTTTGAACACTAAATAGAGGATTTTGTATTTGATCCTGGGGGTAATAAGGAGCCTGGAGTTTGTTGAAGAGGGAGGGTGACATGGTCTGACTGATGCTTTAGGAAACTCACTTTGGCAGCTAAATTGGAGAATGGATTGGAGTGGAGAGAGACTTGAGGTGGGCCGACCCATCATCAGCTATTGCAGTAGTCCACATATGAGGTGATGATGGCCTGCACTAGAGGGGCAGCAGTGTTAGAGGAGATAAGGGAACATATTCAAGAGATGTCACAATGGTAAAATTGACAGGCTTTGACAAGAGCTTGGATATGGGGAGTGTAAGAAATAGTTAGGACTCCAAGATGACTCATAGATTGTGAGCCGGAAGGACTGGGAGGATGGTGTTGTCCTCTACAATAACAAGGACGGTAGGAGATGAGAAAGGTTTGGGGGACAGATAAAAAGTTATTTTGGGCATGTTGAATCCAGTAACTCTTCCTTGCCTTTGAGGTAAAATACAGACTCCTTTGTTTAGCTTTCTAGGCTGATGACACTATTTCCCTGTGTGTTGGTAAGCAAAATGGGCTCCTTAGCACTTAGTTTAACAAGTGCCCTTGAAGAGTTTGGCTTTTGTTTGCTTTGAGTAATTCAGCTATTTCATTGAATCTTACTAAGTGCTAAGCCCCAGGCCCAAACCCCTATTAGGTGTAAAACCTACATGGGTGTGGATGGCAACTAAGGTGGGGCTAACTCCAGGAAGGGCCTAGTTTACATGTCTGGGGCAGCAGAGGCTTTTAGAGCAAGTGGATTTAAGTAGCTCTTTGTGGTGATTCTAGGTCACGTGAGTGAGTCGCATGTGTGACTCACCCCTGACCCTGAAAAAGATATAAAACCAGGGGTTGGCCTTTTCCTCTATGGAGCTCTTTGCTGAAGCAGTGGTGGCGTGTGACTCTGGGCCGGCCCTTGTTCTGAGCTCCTGGGCTGAACCTAGATGTTGGTAACTATGAATTGTATTGGGTCTGTCTGTTTATAATTTGTTTAAGGGCTCTCGAGATGGAGATGGTGTTGATAACAAGACCCCAGGCAGCTGTAGCTAAGGAGCCCTCCAGCTTGTAAACCCAGTTGCTCAGACTTTGTTGAACTCAGGTAACTATGTATTGGTATTTGAATCAGACAGGGTCTGTCTGTTGATGTTTGTAATTTGCTTATATTTTGCTCTGAATTTCAGGGTGCTGGCTTTTTCCCCTGAACTAAGTGAATGATATTTGTGTGCTGAATTAAAGTAAGCTTGCCAACCCCTTCACCTTGCTCTCCTTATTAAGGCAGATCAAAAGAACCTGTGTTTTTGCAGTGTGCTGGCAGCTTTCTGGGTGCTGGCTGTGGATGGATCTTTCCCCCCCAATAGAACCTGCTAGCCAGATTGTGGAAACACCCTGGTCACGAAGAGTTGGACACAACCAAATGACTGAACAACAACACCCTGTATTCTAGGGCTTCCTAAATGTTTTCCACTTGTGACCCCTTTAGAACTTCTTAAACTATGGGTCATGGGGGGTGGTTGCAACCCACAGTTTAAGAAGCACTGAGGGTATCCAAACTCATCTGTTTGTTTTGTTTATCCCCATACACAATATTAGATCTCCTGCCACCTTGTCTTTGTACAGGCTCTTCCCCATGCCAGAATATTCTCCTTTCTCACCTCTGCTTCTTAGAACCCATAGTGACTGTCAAGGTGCAAGCGCTGCCTCCTTCAAGAAGCCTTCCCTGATTCCTCCGGTCAGTCTGCTCCCTCTCCCAATCACTCTGCATTTATTTTGTATACTTATCTATACCTCCCCCCCGCCCCCCGACACTCTCCTATCACTGCCCTCCTACCTATGCCCCAAGTTGAATGTAGACTCATTAAAAGCAGAGACTGTGTCACCTTTTTCTTTCTTTCCTTAGCATCTAGAGCCTAGCCCATAATCTAAAAATGTTTAATAAATGTTAGTTTTTTGGTTCATCACATTGCATTGTGTTGGTACAACATGTCCACATAAAGTAATATAAACTAATTTCAAGAAGGATAATTGACTAGGCTGATCACAAAAGCCCTCAGGCAGGAGGTGGCATCATATCTGTACTTTTCAGAAGTTAGTCATTATCCTAAGTGGAGGTAAAGAAAGGAGAAGGGAGTGTATTTAAACCATGAGAGACCATCCATGTAAATCCTGTAGGGAGAATATAGAAAGGGGACCACACTAAATGGAACTGGGAAGGTAAGTAAGAGGTTTATTGTGTAGGGTTTTATAGCCTAGCTGAGGATTTTGTATTTTATCCTAATAGCAATGGGAGTATTTTTGACTAGAAGAATGGCATACTCAAAGTGAAAGATAGACAGAAGGAAGAAATGGAAAGCAGATGGATTACTCAGAAGTGAGGAGGATCTGAACTGGAATAGACGTTGTAGTAATTTGCTTTTAGATATATGTGGACTTGGTATTGTGTGGTTTTTGTTTTTGGATTGAGTTTTTGGTAGGACATTTATTCAGTTTCTGTCTGGTTATAGAT
Organism: Phalanger gymnotis; assembly: GCA_028646595.1. Taxonomy (NCBI): domain Eukaryota; kingdom Metazoa; phylum Chordata; class Mammalia; order Diprotodontia; family Phalangeridae; genus Phalanger; species Phalanger gymnotis. Next base: position 3,211 of record JAQQSZ010004274.1, on the reverse strand, counting down.
TCTCTGGTTTAGGTCTTCTCTGAGGTCTAGCAAGTAATTTTTGTGTCAGTTCCATGAATGCTGGAAAAAGACACTTTCTTTGTTTTTCTCATTAACCTCTCTCCATATACCCCTCCCCTAACCCTAGCAAATCTTCCTTTGCAAAATTGGGGGCAGGGGAGGGGAAAGAGTTCAAGTAAAACTAAGAGATACATGAATCCTGTCTGAAAACATATACAACATTTCACATCCATATTCTCTCACTTATGCAATGAGAAAAGGGAGGTGGATTCTCTCATCTCTTCTATTGGGTACTGTTAGTGCCAGTTTAATTTTAATTTCTATAGAGCTTTCTAAAATGTCCAGTTTGTTGTTCCTGTGTCCCTTTTCATTGTGTATATAAGGATGTATCTGTTATTTAGGATTTTAAAAATAGAGCATGCTACTGAAGAAATCTATATTGATTACAGGAAAAAATATGTATCACACATTCTCATCAGTAGTTACATTGATAAATTGATGTCCGTTTGTCCCAAATATTAGGAACGTCCTGAAGATTTTCTTTCCTATAATCTAGGCTAACATTTATATGCATTAATCTCAAGGGAAAGATATAGCTCCTTAAAGAAATGGTCTTTTGTCTGTTCATCAAAGAATACACCTAAAAACTATTCCCCCTGGCAGTGGTCAAGAAAACAGAATATCCTAAGTTGTTCTTTACAGGGATTAACACTGACAGTATGGGATTTGCTATTTGTCTCTAATTTGCCTAATACCCCTAAACCATTGGAAAAAAATCTCCCTCTGTTTCCAAAAATGACAGTACTCACCTCAAGTCAAATGTAGTTTTTTTGTAGCAACCTGGTTTCTCAGTTTATAGGTGTCAGAATTCCACATTTTGAGAAATTCTAAACTTACCATCATATTGAGCCAATCACTCTAGAATCCCCGAGACCTGGAAAACTGAAACATCTCCTACATGCATCTGAGATGGGATCGTTGATGTAAAAAAAAGAGAAGTTGGTAAATCATTTTTGATGATGGTATTTTAATTGGTTTGCAGCCATCCAATGTCTTGTGGTAACACCCTATCCAAGGTGTTGCAAACCCATTGAACTGTCTGGGAACCACCATTGACCTCAATCTGATCAGGAGATGCAGGTTTCTGGGCTACCCAGCTGACTGGTGGAAATCCATATTTCAAGTTCTCTCTATCATGTCCTTCCTCCCATCCCCAAATAGCTGGTCAGAAATCAGATGCCTCTACATTCCCCAAATAAGTGGTAGAGGCCCAAATAAAGAACCCATGCTTTTGCTAGCGCTCCTGATGCTTCTGTTGGCTACAAAGAATACCTTTCAATAAATTTCATTTAGCCACGTAAATTCAGTGTCATCTGTTACTTTCTTCTCTAGAGGTGAAGGTTAGTTTATCACAAAATTGCCTTTAAAAGGCAATTATTGCTAAACAGGAAATAAGATGAGCAGGAAAATCTGATCTCTTCCACTTTACAATTATTTCCTACACCCTCTCCTCACAAAATTTGTCTAACTTTGGGACTAAGCTTTGCCATCATCATTGTACACATTTTGGTTTTATTTTGTTGTTCTATTGATGCTGTTATAGTCATTTAGTCTTTTTTGTTTAATCATTTAGTCACATTATTTTCCTGGTTTTGTGTACTTCACACTGTATCTTTGTGCACTTCCCAAGATTCTCTAAATTACTTATATTCATCAGTTATTATAGACCAATAATTTCCATTATGTTCACAATTAGCCATTCTCTAATTGATGGCTACCCGTTTTGTTTTTAGCTCTTTGCTACCATAAAAAAATGTCACAATGAATAGTTTAGTAGAAGTAGAATTTTTTTATTCCCCCATCTTTCAGCTTCTTGGGATACGTGTGGGACCTCTGGGTCAAAAGATATGGGTATTTTAGTCACCTTTTTCTTTTACATAACTCCAAAATGGTTGGTTTATCCACCTGATAGCTCTACCAGTAGTATTGCAACATGCCTGTCCTCCTGCAGTCCCTCCAACAGTATTTCTATCTTTTGTAACCTTTGACAGTTTGCTGAATTGTTTTAATATTCACTTCTCTTATTAGCTATTTATAATAATCTGTAATGTTTATTCATATATTTTTTAAAACCACTTATCTATTGGGGGATTGCTTTTTCTCATATATCTGTAACTTGATATCAGATACTTATCAAATATACTTGAAGAAAAGAGTTTTTTTTCCTCAGTTAACAGTTTTCCTTCTTATCCTAACTGAATTGATTTCATATAATAAAAATGTCTATTTTATCTTTTGTGGTCTCATTAATTTTTTATTTGGTTAAAAATTATTTTCTTTGCCATAGTTGTGAAAGGCATCTTTATTGATTTTTTAAAATATGATGAATTTTTATATCTAGCTTGCTTATCCATTTGGAATGTACTGCAATACATAGGGTAAGATACCTGTCTAGATAATTTCATTATTGTAGTTTTTTGCCAAACAGTTTTCCAGTTTTCCTAGCATGTTCTTATCAAAGATGAATTCCTTCTTTGGGGATGCAATTTGTAGTCTTGTGTTTTTTGAACACTAGACTATGAATTCAGCTGTTTCTAATTGTTACTTCTCTAATCTGTTTCACTGATGTACTTTTCCTTTATTTTTTGAAAAGCAGTACTACCAATTTTGATGATTACTATTTATAATATGATTTGAAATCTGGAAATGCTATTCTTCCCTTATTCCTACTTTTAAAACATTATTTCCTTGGAGATTCTAGAGTTCCCCTCCCCCATATGAACTTTTAAATTACTTATTTTCTAGATTTATAAAATAACTTCTTGGTCCTATTGTTACCATCAATATTTCTAGATCTACATCAAATAATAGTGAAAGTGCTTATTGAGCCTCTTCTAATAGCAAATTTGTGACTGTGTCAGGACTAGAACCCAAATCTCCTGACTCCCAATCCTGTGTTCTTTTTGCCCCACCATCAAGAATCAGAAGGGTCGGGGGGCGGAGCCAAGATGGCAGCTGGGAAGCAGTGACTGGCGTGAGCTCCCCACCAAGTTCCTCCAAAAACCTATAAAACAATGGCTCTGAACCAATTCTAGAGCTGCAGAACCCACAAAGTGGCAGAGGGAAGCAGGGCCCCACCCCAGGACAGCCTGGATGGTCTCTGGGAAAGGTCGGTCCCACACGGACCTCCCAGCCCCCAGCCGAGGGGAGC
>JAQQSZ010004272.1:0-14201 GCA_028646595.1 Phalanger gymnotis | reverse complement strand
GTTGATGAGGAGACTACGGGCAGCTGTAGCTAAGGAGCCCCCCAGCTTGTAAACCCAGATGCTGAGACTTTGTTGAACTCTGGTAAATATGTATTGGTATTTGAATCAGACAAGGTCTGTCTGTTGTTGTTTGTAATTTGCTTGTATTTTGCTCTGAAGTTCAGGGTGCTGGCTTTTTCCCCTGAACTAGGTGAATGATATTTGTGTGCTGAATTAAAGTAAGCTTGCCAATCCCTTCACCTTGCTCTCCTTATTAAGGCTGATCAAAAGAACCTGAGCTTTCTGGCTGTCTGGCAGCTTTCTGGGTGCTGGCTGTGGGTGGATCTGGATCCCCCACAGAAGATGCTAGCCAGATTGTGGAAACAAAGACATTCTATGTAGTTCCATAACTTGTGAGCATATCTTTTCATTTTATCACTTAATATCTGTCCAATTCATTATGCAAGTGTATTAAGATATCACATATTCCTGTTAAGAAACTTCTTGGAATTATTTCACCATTATTACATGAAGTATGCAAATGAGTTTTGGATGTATTGCCATTTTTTGTTATACTAACCTAAGTCTTCCATGTATGTTGAATGATTTTTTCCTGTTGTTTACTCACCTCTTTTTGTTCTCTTTACTTTTAGTTTAAGAACATCCTTGATTATCCTACTACACTTAAAAAGTAAATACCTTTCTTAGATAAAACTCTTCTTAATTGAAGCTATATCTCCTTGACTCTGTCAAAGCTGTTGTATAGGCAAAACTTTTGTGAAAAAGACCTGTCTCAAAACTAGAGTGCCACATGGCATGGAATCAGGAAAGAAGGAGTAGAATCATTTGGAGTTCATCCATTGTACATTTGTGAGTTTGCCCTATTGAGCTTTGGAATTCAGCTGTGGGACTGAGCTTACTTGGTAACTTAATAGAAAATAATACATCGAACCTCATGTAAATTGTGCCAAACCATATCTATCTTCCATAGATATACTAGTCCTGTAACTCTCCAGCTTATATTTAAATGGCTACAGACCATGCTCCATATCCATTTATCTGAGAAATCATAGAACATATTCCATTCAATTTGAAATAATACATCTATCTGCCCTTCACACTCTTACATCTTCTTTTCTACCTCTACCTCAAATTAATAAGCCTATTATTCCTGGAAAATAAATTGACCTCTCTGTGGCTTAAGTGACCATTTCTGTGATTTTCTGGAATGGGGTTGGAGTGAAAGGTTTGAGAATCTGAGTACAATATATGTGCTTTCTTGACCTACTGCAATTTGAACTCTTTGGCAGTAAGGATTGCTTAACTTTATTACTTGTATCTCCAAGGCTTAGCACAATACCTGATATAAGTTAGCTGCTAAATATATGTTTACCAAATATGTTAATGTTGTGTTAAACATTAAATATGTATTAAATATGTGCATTTAAAATTAATGTCATCAATGTTTGTTTTAGCTTTCATGTGATTCTATGTTTTTTAATAAATGTTATATCTATTTATTCCCAAATGCAATGCTTTTTAGGATGCAAATAAAAGATACATACTTCCTGACTAATTTGACATCATGGTTTCTTATATTACTTCTTTGTAACCTAGTATGTGATCAATTTCACAAGCCTTTCAGGTACATTTGGAAAGGATGTGTTTTTGTTGCTTTCCTCATTGCGTTGTAACCATACACCAGTTCAGTCTAGCTTGTGTAGTAAACAGTGCAGTACTATCAGTACTTTCTCATTAATTTTTTAATTTGATGTTTCACATTTTAATATTGGAATTGGAAGCCTATTAATATTATATTTTATGTATTTCTATGTGTACTTCAAACATCTCATTTTAATTCAATTTTATATTTACTAAGTGTCTATAAATTAAGAATCATTACATATTTGATTTTTGTTTTCCCTTTTTGCCATTATGTAATGTCATATCTCAAATAAATATTTCTAGAGTTCTTATGAATGAATTATTAGTGCCATTTTTTCTTATTTTGAATTTGTATTCAAATATTGTTTCATAGCACATAATTTTAATATAACTGGATATTGTGTCATGTTCTATAAACAATTTTTGATTTTTTATGATGCATTTTGATTGTTTCTTCTAACAGAGAATTTAGATTTTAATTTTTGTTTTTATCTTTTATTTTTAGCTTAATTTATAATTTTGATTTCACATGACAAATTTTAAAATATTATTCCCATTTTATGAGGCATTGTGTAAGACAGTTAACAATTAAGCAAAACTAATGATACAGTGACCTCATCTGAAGGTGCATGCAAATTTTCACATCCATAGCACTCTTCCACAAACACCTTTTAAAGAATGGTGAATCAATCCTTTTTTTGTTTCTCTCCCATCTGATTAGAAAAAAAAATATTTCAATCAATATGCATAGCTAATTTTTTAAGATAGAACCTAGCATTTTATTTAGATCTTCATTAAACTGTTGGAATTGAGAACCAGACATATGTAATAAACCTCCAAAAAACAGATCCTGAAAGGCATTTTCTGCTTAGGGCAGCAGCCATGAACTAGGCATGTAAACAAGCTGGCATCTCTGTATCACACCAGCCAAGTCAGCTTCCTCAATGGCTAGCTGCTCCATCTCTGCCCTCCCTTCTGTTAGCACCAGCCAGACCCCCTTGTAGGTGTAACCCAAGGTCCTTCCGTAGGACACCTTGACCTACCTGGTAATGCTGGAAACATGTCAAAGGAATCATGGTGTCAAGGAGTTTTTTTTAAACCTGCCCTCTGAGGTGATAGCTTCTCTGTACTCATGCCACACGCCAGAATACAATAAATAAGCAATTAGAAAATGTTCAAGTAAGGGATTTCCTTCTCTTCCCCACCAAAAGCATTGCTGTCTGAAGGAAGCTGGTTTCTCTGTATCTATACCAGCTGTTCAGAAAGCTCATTGGACCTGGTTTTGAAAATAAAACAAAGTTAAAAACCCTGGGAGGAGTTCTTGTGCAATGTGGAATACTCAGTCTTTCTTATAAAGAAAAAGTTAACCGGTACCAAAGTGTAGAACCTACAGACCCTCAGATGCCACCCTGTGACTTCTCTGTATGACATCACAAGGCTGCCAAGTTCCTGCTTAACTAGAGCTAGGCGTTGGTGAGGTTTGGCTAGTGCTGAAACCATGCATAAGACTGGTCTTTACATTTTTTAAAAATTATCTTTTTCCTAATTTCTTATAGCATATTGGTATTCCATAAAATTCATCTATCACTATTTGTTCAGCTATTCTTCAATTACTAAATAACTACTTAGTTTCCATTTTTCTATCATGAAAAAGAACTGCATATATGCTTAAAATAATATTTTCTTTCCTTCAATTACATGTAAAAGCATGTGATATAAAAAAACACACATATATACATATATACACATATACATACACACATACATACACATGCACACACAAACATTCACACACACACCCTCTCTGAGATAATTTGATATAGATTATATGTGTTCCGTCATGCAAAACATTACAATGTTAGTCATGCTGTGAAAGAAAATATAAACTCAAAGGGGCAAAAAAATCATGAAAAAAATAAAGTGAATAAGAGTATGCTTTAATCTGCATTGAGATGTTGCCACTTCTTTCTGTGCATGTGGATAGCATTTTTTTTGGCATGAGTCCTTTAAAATTGTGTTGGAACATTGCATTGTTGAGATTAACTAGGTCATTCACAGTTGATCACTGTACAGTATTGCTATACCACATACATTGTTCTCATAGTTCTGCTTATATCACTTTGCATAGGTTTGTGTAAGTCTGTCAAAGTTTTTCTGAAATCAGCCTGCTCATCATTTCTTATACCACAATAGCATTCAATTATGATCATATACCACAACTTGTTCAGTCATTCCCCAAGTGATCGGTATCCCCTCAATGTCCAATTCTTTGCTACCACAAAAAGAGCTATTATAAATATTTTTATACAAATAGGTCATTCCTACACACCTCTGGGATACAGACCTAGTAATGGTACTGCTGGATCAAAGGCTATACACAGTTTTATAGCCCTTTGGGCATAGTTCCCAATTTCTCTCCAGAATGGTTGGATGAGTTCACAACTGCACCAACAATGCATTAATGTCCAAATTTTCCCAAATTCTGTCCAATATTTATTATTTTCCTTTTCCATCATATTAGCCAATCTGATAGGACTGAGGTGGTACTTAAGTATTGTTTTAATTTCCATTTCTCTAAGCAATAGTGGTTTAGAGCATTTTTTACATGTGACTATAGATAGCTTTGATTTCTTCATCTTTTATCTGTTGGCCAAGTATCAACTGGGGAATGACTTGTAATTTTACAAATTTGACTCAGTTCTCTACATATTTGAGAAATGAGATCTTTATCAGAGACACTTGGTCTAAAACTGGTTTCCCAGTTTTCTGCTTTCCTTTTATCTTGGTTGCATTGTTTTCATTTGTGTGAAACATTTTTCAAATTTTAGTATAATTAAAATTATTCATTTTACATTTATTAATGCTCTCTACTTCTTCTTCAATCACAAATTCTTCCCTTCTCCATAGATTTGGCAGGTAAACTACTCCTTGCTCTTCTAATTTGCTACTAGCATCACCCTTTATGTTGAAATTATGTACCCATTTTGACCTTATATGGTACAAGATGTTGGTCTATACCAAGTTTCTGCCATATTGTTTCCCAGTTTTCCCATCAGTTTTTGTCAAATACTGAGTTGGGCTCTTTGATTGTATCAAACAGTAGATTATTATCTTCATTGATTACTGTGGCTTATGTACCAAACCTATTCCAATAATCCACCACTCTATTTCTTAGCCAGGATCAGATAGTTTTGATGATTATTGCTTTATTATACACTTTGAGATCGGCTTTGGCTGGCCACTTTCCTTCATCTTTTATTGATATTCAAAACCTTTTGTTTTTTCCAAATGAATATTGTTATAATTTTTTCTAGCTCTATAAAATATTTTAATAGTTTCATTGGTATGGCATAGAACAAATGAATTAATTTAGGTAGAGCTGTCATTTTTATTGTACTGGATCAGCCTAAAATAAGCAATTTATATTTTCTAATTGTTTTGATCTGGCTTTATTTGTGTGACAAGGTTGTACTCTTTTCAGTTTGTGTTTTCATCTTCCCTGTCATCATAATAATTTTCCATGGTCAGAGTTCTTTTTTGCTTCTTGCTCATTTTCTTTTGACTATTTTGTGGGTTTTAAAGTTGAGCTCTCTTTTTGGAGCACAAGTGGTACTGTCCAAAGCTTCTTGTGCTCAGGCAAGCCTGGCTTGCTTGATGTGCCACTGGTCTGCTGAGCCAGAACTGAGGGCTTTGGTTGATGATCTGTGTTGTGGCTAAGAGCCTTCTGATTGCTTTTCCAGACACAGTCTGCCCTGGGCTACACTCTTCTTTTATGTAAAAGGAACAGACCTTTTTGAAAATGCATCCAAGTTATCTTAAGCTGGAAAATTGTTTCACTCTATCTTTTCATTGGTTCTCTCCCTCTAGAATCAATTTAAAGTCTTGATTTGATGTTGTTTCTAAACAAACTGGAGAGATCTCAGGCAACTTCCTGGCTTACATCTGCCATCTTGATTCTAACTCTGCAATAATTTCTTGAAGTATGATTTCCAAGGACTGTCTGTCTGTCTGTCTCTCTCTCTCTCTTGACTTTTTAAAGTCCTATCATTTTAAATTACCTCTCCTATATCTATTTTCTAGGTCAGTTGCTTTTCTAATGAGATATTTCACATGTTCTTCCCTTTTTTCATTCTTTTGATTTTGTTAGATTGATTATTAATGTTTCTTCTGGGCATTAACATCCTTTTGCTGAATTCTAATATTTATTAAGTTATTTCCTTAAGTGAGTTTTTAATAATTTTTATACTTCCTTTTCCATTTGAGCATTCTTTTTCTTTTAAAGGAGTTGTTTTCTTCAGTGAATTTTTATACATATTTTTCCATTTTTTGTGTTTCTTTTACCAAGTTCTTTTATCCTTTTTTAAGATTCTCTTGCATAACTCTTATTTCGTTTCCAAATTTTTCTTCTACCTCACTTATTTTATTTTTAAAATCCTTTTTGAGCTTTTCCAAGAGTTCTTTGTGGGCTTGAGAATAATTCATATTTCTTTTTGAGATTCTACATATAGGCATATTGACATTGTTTTACTTTCCTGAGTTTGTGTTTTAATCTTCCCTGTCAACATTATTGCTTTCTATGGTGTGGGGTTAATGTGATTAAGGATCTTCCACATCATCTGTATAGAATACAAAATTGTCTACAACAAAACATGTTTCTGCAGGCTTCCTCTGAAAGCTATTACAGAGTTACTTATAGCAGAATAGCATGAGGACATGTAATAGCACTCATAGGTACTGATTTTGGTTTTACTAACAGAACCAAAGAAATACTGAATCAACCCTTAGTTTTGAATATTTGCAGAAGAAATACCATAAAGAAATATTTCTTTAACAAGCAATTTGAAGTGAACTATTTTGGCAATGGAGTGATTTTTCAATGATTATATAAAAAGCCATCCACATAGTGAAATGCATCAGTTAAAACTTCCAGGTCCATGCATGTAACTTTCAAAAGGAAGGATCTTCCAATTTCCCTAGCAAGGAAAATTAAATATTAATCATTTATTAGAGCTTACATATTAAAATTGGAAATTGCAACTGAAGTACTGATGCACATTTAATCTCTATTTAGGTTCTCTGGATAATCAATGTAGACAATGCTTGTTTCCATTCTTTGGGTACTGGAGCATATTATTTAATATCTTTACATTATTACAAAATACTAAATTGTTTTTTAAATCTTTTTTAGGGCCTAGCAGTTACATCTATAGAGCAGATGATTGTGACTGTAGCTTTGTTTTTAGGACATACTGTTATCTCTATTTGCTGCCAAATTCTCTAGGAAGTCAATCCTCAATTATAATAGCACTGATTCTGTGGGAAAATAGAATTTACAACAAAATTTTCCCTGGAAATGTCTTGTAGCAACAAAATAGAAATGGCCTAATCCACAGAGACCAGTAAGTGGACATAACCTATTACCCTTAGTCTTCCCTATGGCCAAATTCCAATTGAAGCAATACAACTGTTAACCATGTCATTAAGTTCCTATTCAACCCAAGTTACCAGAAACCTTCTATAGTTCTCATCATAGCATTTAAATAACTTGTAAATAAAAGTAATTTTCTAAATAGTCACAGGGGTATTGTGTTACTTTTTCAGTTGTATTTTTAAAGAAAGTTATTAAGGGACTGTTTCTTTGATATAACAGAAGAATGAGTTGAACAGTATTTTTCATTTTACCAAGACTATTGTACATGGGTTTGAAAAAAATACCATTTTGAAATGTGTTCTTGGGGTACAATGTTCATATGAAACTTAACTTCTGTCAGCTCTGGTATGTTTATAGGGACAATTCAGAATACTCCTAATACACACAGGATATTCTGAATGTTAAGAAAAAAATTAGTGCTAAGTTTAAATTTTATTTCTATCCATTAACTCTTAGTCCTCAGCACAGGAACATTTTATAATTAGAACACTAATATTTTCTTTATATTTATCATCACACATTTAAAACTCATTAATCATGTCTTTGGACTTCTCGGTTTCTTTCTGTAACTTAGTTTCCTCAAGACAAAGTACACCAGTATTTTTTGTTTGTTTGTTTCATCTTGGAACGGTAATGTTCAGAGTAGCCACATTCTGAAAGTAAGGTGAAAAATTGCTTAGGGTGGGCTAGGCGATGTGCAAAGAACTCAGCTAAGAAGAGAACTCTACCTGACAGAACCAGGCTAGTAAATAGTAAGAGTAGATGGCTTAAGGGATAGTTATAAAGCAGCTGGGAAGTCCAAAGGAAAAGGCAGTCAGAGGAGATATATTCTATACCTCCCACCCAAACAGGAGATATATTCTATACCTCCCACCCAAACAAATATAAACTAGAGTTCTATTGGCAGCCCATGAAGTTTCAAAACAAAATGCCTTTCAGGACATATTTGTAGTATTTTAATTAAAATTGCTAATGCACCTGTAATCAGAGATTCTCCCAAGCCAGATATCATTTACAAAATATTATCTGATTCAAACCCTTACATTTTTAAAACTGACAGTGGATATGCTTTGAAAGGTGTCAAATTGAAGTACTCCGTTGATCCAGAGAATAGGTCATTTTCTAATGTTGATTTGGATTCCTGAAAGTGCAAATCTATCATGAGTCCTTGGTGCATTATTTGCCTTAAATGTAACTAATGCGTCATTCTGTAAGTTAATTCCATTACCTAAGCCTTTCATTGTTGAAGGTCACATTAATTGGGGCAGGAGTGAAGTTCTTGACCTAACACCTATAGCATTTCACTTTGGTGCAATCTTTCTGAATGTGCCCAAACTCTCTGCATGCATAATAGCACTTCTGCCAGTCTCTGCCATGGATCTGTATTCCTCCACCACGGCCTCCTCCAGTAGAGCATTCTCAGGCCCAATGGCCAGATCATCCACACTTGAAACACTCCTTGCTGCTCATTGCTGTACTAAGATCTAAGACTTCGAAGGGGGCTGCAGCAGCAGCGGAGTCAGATGGTTCAGGTCTTGAGGAAGGTAGAGGAAAGGCGGCTGTGGCTGATCTGTTTATTTTAGGGGGTCCTAGCCTGCAGACACTAGCTGGTTAACACTTAGCATTTTTTTCATTACTTCCTTTAATCTGCTGAACATTGTGTTCTTCCAGATAAATTTTGTTATTATTTTTTCTAGTTCTATAAAATATTTTTGGTAATTCGATTAGTATGGCACTGAATAAATAAATTAATTTAGGTAGAATTATCATTTTTATTGTATTAGCTTGGCTGACCCACGAGCAATGTTTCCATTAGTTTTTCCAATTATTTAGTTGTGACTTTATTTGTGTGAAAAGTGTTTTGTAATTGGGTTCATATGGTTCCTGGGTTTGTTTTGGCGGGTAGAATCCCAAATACTTTATAACATCCACAGTAACTTTTAATAGAATTTCTCTTTCTAGCTGTTGGGCTTTGTTAGTAATATATAGAAATGCCAAGGATTTGTGTGGGTTTATTTTATATCCTGCAACTTTGCTAAAGTTATTTATTATTTCAAGTAGTTTATTTTTACTTGATTCTCTAAGTATATCATCATATCTGCAACAGTGATAGCTTTGTTTCTTCTTTGCCTATTCTGATTCTTTCAATTTCTTTTTCTTCTCTTATTGTTAAAACTAATGTTTCTAGTACCATATTGAATAACAGGGATGAAAATGAACAGCCTTATTTCACCCCTGATCTTTTTGGAAATGCTTCTAGCTTATTCCCATTGCATATAATACTTGCTGATGGATAAGTAGATGCTACTTATCATTTAAAGGAAGACTCCATTTGTTTCTATGCTCTCTAGTGGTTTTCATTTTTTTTATTTATTTATTTTTTTGGAGAGGGGGAAGGCCAGGCAATTGGGGCTAACTGACTTGCCCAAGGTCACACAGCTACTAAGCGTGTCAAGTGTCTGAGTCTGGATTTGAACTTAGGTCCTCTTGACTCCAGGACTTGTGCTCTACTCATTGTGCCACCTAGCTGCCACTCTCTAGTGTTTTATTTTAATAAGATTTTTTTATTTTTGGTTTACAACACTCAGTTCGGCATGATTTTGAGTTCCAGATTTTCTTCCCCACTTCCTCCCCAAGAGGACATGGAATCCGATATATCTTTTACATATAACTTCTTAAACATATTTACACAATAGTCAAGTTGTAAAGAAGAATTATGACACATGGAATGAATCATGAGCAAGAGCAAACAAAACCAAAAAAAGGAAAGAAAAAAAAGGAGAGCAAATAGTTTTCCTCAGTCTGCATTCAGACTCCATAGTTGTTTCTCTCCATAGATGTTGACAGCTTTCTCCATCATGAACTGTCTTTGGAGTTGTCTTCGAACCTTGTATTGCTGAGAAGAGCCAAGTCTATCACAGTTAGTCATCACAGAATCAATATATCTGTGGTTGTGTACAATGTTCACCGGGTTCTGCTCAGCTCACCTAGCATTATATCATGTAGAATTTTCCAGGTTATTATTGTCTGTATCTTCCCCATTTCTTATAACACAATAGTTTTCCATTACATTCACATACCACACCTTGTATAGCCATTCCCCAATTGATTGGCATCCCCTTGATTTCCAACTCTTTTCTACCACAAAAAGAGCTGCTATAATATTTTTGTTCATATGGGTCCCTTTCTCACTTGTGTGATCTCTTTGGGATACAGCCCTAGAAGTGGTATTGCTGGGTCAAAGGGTATGTACATTTTTACAGTCCTTTGGGCTTAGTTCCAAATTGCTCTCGACAATGGCTGAATCAGTTCACAACTCCACCAACAATGTAACAGTGTGCCAATTTTCCCACATCCTCTCCAACATTTATCATTTTCCTGTTTTGTCATGTTAGCCAATCTGACAAGAGAGATGTGGTACCTAAAAGTTGTTTTGATTTGCATTTCTCTAATCAATAGTGATTGAGATAATTTTTTTCATATGCCTACAGATATCTTTAATTTTTTCCTCTTAAAACTGCCTGTTCCTATCCTTTGACCATTTCTTAATTGGGGAATGACTTGAATTCCTATAAATTTGGCTCAGTTCCCTGTATATTTTAGAGATGAGGCCTTTATCAGAGATACTGGTTGTCAAGATTTTTCCCTAATTTTCTGCTTCCCTCCTAATTTTTGTTGCATTGGCTTTGTTTATAGAAAAACATCATTTTAACATAATCAAAATTATCCATTTTGCATTTTGTATTGCTCTCTATCTCTTGTTGTGTCATGAATTCTTTCCTTTCTCATAAATTTGATAGGTAAACTATTCCTTGCTCTCTCACATTGCTTATAGTATCAGCCTTTATTCATAAATTATGTACGTTATAAGATATTGGCCTATGCCAATTTTCTATTCTACCATTTTCCAATTTTCCTAGCAGTTTTTTTGTGAAATAGTGAGTTCTTAGCCCAGAAGCTGGATTCTTTGGGTTTATCAAAGAGTAGATTGCAAGTCATTGACTACTGCGTCTTGTGTAGCTAGCCTATTCCACTGATCCATCACTCTCTTAGCCAGTACCAAGTAGTTTTGTTGACTGCTGCTTTATAGTATAGTTTAATATCTGGTTGTTAAAGCAATCGGTAGATGAGAAGATCCCTCCCCACCCCCCATTCGAATAGGCTTCAGGTGGGGCCCCAGGTGGGACCAATGAAGGGAGGTCTGATTATATATCTTTGCTCCCAAGTAGGCCCCAAACCCTTAGCTACTAGGTGCTAAGCTGATGTTGGCATGAAGCCCCCAGGGTCCTAAGGGGAGTTGCTAAGACCAGAGCCAATAGTAGGTGCCTAAGTTCTGGTCACTCAGATGACATTCTAGTCAATTGGATGATGTCTAATGACTCTATAAAAAGAGAGAACACATCTTGGAAATTGAGATGTGGTGGAGGCAGGAGAAGGATGAGTGGTGGAGGCAGCAACAGCAGAAGTGGCTGAAGCAGCAGAAGCCGAAGCAGAAGAAGCTGAAGCAGTAGGCGCTACTGAGAGCACGGCTGACCCAAATGCAGACTGGAGAGTGCTGAGCAGGGCTTGAGGCCAGTGGGTAATTTTCTTACTGGTGGGCCCTAGCATTGGGGGATGGGCATGTATATGATTTGGCTTACTGTCATAATGTTTTTCTGTAACCTTCTGGTTACTATGGTGAGGTGGACTTATTGGGCCTGGAAGCTTTAGGCCAGGATATAGAATTGGGGACACTGGTCCATTGGTCTGCTACTTTGGATCTCGAATAAATGCTTTAATTCCTCTGCCTTCTACTTAGAGAATTCCTTATATCCTGTGATTCTGAACAGGCATATTTATGATTTTCTTTGAAATGAATTCTGCCTTCATGTTACATCTAGCAATGAGGTGGATGGGATCACTAGGTATAAGATCTCTATTTAGAAGCAGAAGAACTTCAGAGGAAGAGATGAATATCCCAGGGTGGGAGGATCAATTTTATTCCTCCCTAGCAAAGGAATGGGCTAAAAGATCTGGACTCAGTGAAAATTGGGAGCCAAGGCTACAGAGAGGGGACCCCAGGGATTTGGAAAGATGTTTACAAGAGGTTAGAATTCAGTCAGGGGCATCACTATCTAGGCAAAGCTAGATAGTGTTATAAGGCTACTGGCTAGTATATAAAAGACTGAGATTAACTGAAAGAAATGAGGGCACTCCTACGCCATGGCAAGAAGGGGAATCTCAGATAGCAGGAGAACAAACTGTTGCTCAGGAGTCTACTGACTCAAATGAGAATTTTTCCGTTAATGTGGCTAGGAGCCACAGGAGGCCAAATAGGCCAAGAGTGCATTTCAACTCAGCCCACGCTGAGCCTGACTGCCTGCTTTGTCCTTGTCATAGTGGCAGGGGAAGGGAGCGGAAAGAAAATGAGACAATGTCAGGGGCTGAGGCACAAAATACTACTAGAGTACACGATATCCCTTGCATAGAGAATGAGAGATGGTCAAATACTCAGACATACATTCGTCACACACAAAGGAGGAGGACAGAAACACAAGGTGACAATTCAGTTATGATGGAAATTCTGGAAGATTTTTCACAGCAAGAGATCACAGACATTTTGAGTAGATTCACCCAAACAATGGGAAAACCGTTAATATCTTGGATGGTAAGACTCAGTGATCAAGGGGCCAGTGGAATATCAGTAAATAGGGTGGATTGTATGAGATTCGTAGGTATCAGCCAGAATCCTATAGTTCAGAAATCATTTAGGGAATATCATCAGCAAGAAGATGGTGATAGCAGGATTAATCTGTTGGTGTTAGCTGCTGAGGGATGTAATAAAAAATATCCTACTGATTCTATGTGGTCCACTGGGAGTAAACCTTGGTATTCACTTAGAGACTGTATCATAAAACTAAAGGAGGAGGTTATGAAGACTGCTATCATGACAGGAATTGCAAATATATATTACGATGATCCCTTGGGAATCCATCATAGGAATTTAGTAGTTAGGACAGCTCCTCCTGCTTATAAACACTTAATTTTAACTCTGTTCCTTGGGGAAATAGGGAGCCAACTTTTGGTGGTGATAGGATTTTACAGTTAAATGACTTAGGAGACTGGGGAATGGATAGATCTCCTTGAGAGAGGAGAATGAATAGCCAACGAATTTGGTGCCAAAATAGAGTGACAAGAAAAGAAATGTTCACTGCTATATTGAGAGCAGGGGTAGAGTTTGAAATGATAGATGGCATTCCAACCAATGAACTGTACAGTATGTACTGAGATAAAGGATTCAATACCAGACAAAATAGGGAAATAAAAACTGCTTCTGTAGATGCTACAGACCCTGATCCCTTACACCGAAGTGACTGAATTGTCAGTCTTAGTTTTATTTATAAGTTCAATAGTTTTCTTAATTTCAATTTTATTAATCTCTCCTTTGGTTTTCAGTATTTTTAATTTGGTATTTGGTTGGAGATATTTAATTTGTTCTTTCTCCAGATTCTTCAGTTGCATGTCCAATTCACTGATCTCTTTCTGTATTTTATTCATGTAAACATTTAAAGATATAAAATTTCCCTTAAGAACTGCTTTTGCTGCCCATAAATTTTGGTATGTTGTCTCATTACTGTCATTCTCTTTGATGAAGTTATTGATAGTTACTACGATTTGTTGTTTGACCCACTTATTCTTTAGGATTAGAATATTTGGTTTCCTATTCATTTTAGTCTACCTTTCCATGCTTCTTTATTATACATAATTTTGATTGATCTGAGGATATATTTCATATTTCTGCTTTTCTCCATTGGATTGTGAGGTTCTTAATGCCCTAGTACATGGTCAACTTTTTTTGTAAGTGCCATATGTCACCGTGAAAAAGGTATATTCCCTGGGAGAGAAGATGGCGGCTGGGAAGCAGTAACTGGCATGAGCTCCCCAACAAGTCCCTCCAAAAACCCATAAAAAATGGCTCTGAACCAATTCTAGAGCTGCAGAACCCACAAAGTGGCAGAGGGAAGCAGGGCTCCAGCCCAGGACAGCCTGGATGGTCTCTGGGTAAGGTCTGTCCCACACGGAGCTCCCAGCCCCCAGCTGAGGGGAGCAGAGCTGAGTCCAGCGCACAGGGCGTGAACAGACCAGA
>JAQQSZ010004271.1:0-14201 GCA_028646595.1 Phalanger gymnotis | reverse complement strand
TTTGGGTAATTCTGCCTTTCAAGGCATTTTTCTCCTCATTGGCTTTTTGGAGCTCTTTTGCCATTTGAGTTAGTCTATTTTTTAATGTGTTGTTTTCTTCAGTATTTTTTTGGGTCTCCTTTAGCCAGTCATTGACTTGTTTTTCATGGTTTTCTCTCATCCTTCTCATTTCTCTTCCCAATTTTTCCTCTACTTCTCTAACTTGCTTTTCCAAATCCTTTTTGAGCTCTTCCATGGCCTGAGACCAGTTCATGTTTTTCTTGGAGGCTTTTGATGTAGGCTCTTTGACTTTGTTGACTTCTTCTTGCCGTATGTTTTGGTCTTCTTTGTCACCAAAGAAAGATTCCAAAGTCTGAGTCTGAATCTGAGTCTGTTTTCACTGCCTGGCCGTTGTTCCCAGCCAACTTACTTGACCGTTGAGTTTTTCTGAGGCTAGAGTATAGAGTACTATGTCTCAAGCTTTAGGGGCTGCACTGTTGTTTTCAGAGCTACACAGCAAGCTCTGCCCCACCAGTGCAACTCCTCCCCCAAGAACCGCCAACCAGGACCTGACTAAGATCTAAGCAAGCTCTGCACTCCTGCTCTGATTCACCACTTAATTCCTCCCACCAGGTGGGCCTGGGGCCAGAGGCAACTGCAGCTGTAGTTCTGTAGGGCACCACATCCGCTGCCTCCGGGTGGTGGCTGACCACGAACTCCTTTCACTCTATCTCAGTAGCTTTTGCCACTAACCTTCTCTGTTGTCTTTGGTGTTTGTGGGTTGAGAAGTCTGGTAACTGCCACAGCTCACTGATTCAGGGCACTAGGGCCTGTTCCACCTGGCTCCCGGTCTGGTTGGTCCGTTCACGGCCCACGCTGGGCTCTGCTCCACTCTGCTCCCAGGTCCGCATGATAGACCTTACCCTGCGACCATCTAGGCTGTCCTGGGCTGGAGCATTGCTTCCTTCTGCTATTTCATGAGTTGTGCAGTTCTAGAATTTGTTCGGAGCCATTTTTATACGTGTTTGGAGGGACCTGGGTGGGAGCTTACGCAAGTCCCTGCTTTCCAGCCACCATCTTGGCTCTGTCCCCCCTCAATTTCCTTAGTAAAGTATGAGGCTAGATGGTCAACAGAGGGTGAAGGAGGGAGTTCTATGGAAGGCTTGAGTCAGGAAGAAAAAGTTTTCAGTAGTTCCTATGGTGAATATGATAGAGAATTTGAGAGGAATGTAAAGATTGCCTTATTTCAGTAAATGCCCAATTAAAATTAGATAACATACATTTGTGAAAGACTCAGTCAGAATGGCTAGTTCTATTTAGCAGCTCACAAGTAGGAGTGGAGCAGGTAAATTGTGCAAATATTCTAGGGTTGGGATTTGGCAAGGCATGAACAGCGGTATTGCAAGGAAGCAAGAAATTCAGCAAGGAATAGTGTAAAGTTGAGCTGGTTCACTAAGAAGCATAGAGGAGGAGAATGTGGCCAGGTTACATGATGATGGCCTGGAAAATTACTGACAGGCAGAGGGATTGGAGGTAACTGAGAATGAAGGCATAAGGAAAAGATGAAATGATAGGAGATTATGATCAAATAAAACAATGTCAGAGTTCTTGACCATGGCAGCGGAACATCTGTGAGTGATAGCAAGATCAAGGGTGTAGCTGAGGCAGAATGGCCGCAGGAGTTAAATAGATCAAAGAATTTAGAAGTTATTTTATTATTATATATACTATATATTAGAAGAAGCTTTGAGGAATCATCGACATGAATGTTGAAGTCCTTTTGTCTGAGTGCGGGATTTGGAGTGGAGAGAAACAGTGAAGTAGGCACTGAACCCATTGTCAAAGGAAGGAGAGTCAGCAGATAAAAGCCACAGTTTGGGTAGAGGAAGTCTTAAAGGAAGAGAGATTGTTGAGCTGGCACTAGAGAGAGGGTCCCGAGGTGGCAGTAAGGAGCAGGAAATATCACACTAGGACCAAAGTGAGTCAGGGCGTATCAAATAGAGTATATGTGAAAATCAGTTGAAGGAACAAAGTATGTTTATCTTGAAGAAGAAAAAACATAGTGAGGGCATGCTAAATGCTTTCTAATACTCGCTGGATTGTCATGGGAAAATCGATCAGATTTGATCTGTTTGACCCCAGATAACTGAAATAGGAGTCAAAAAGAAGAGAGGAAGAGTTCAGCTTGATATAAGAAAAAATTCATGATGGTGCAATTCAAAAGTAGAATGTCCTGCCCTGGGAGGTAGTAAGTTCTGCCTCCCTGGAGATCTTCACATAGAAGTTGGATGATCAGTGACACATTAGAGGAAAAGCAGTTAAAGTGTAGAGTGGATGGCCTCAGAGGTCCCTTGTACTTCTAAGAATCTGTAATCCTTTCTCCTATTTTTCTGTCTTCAGAGAAAACAAAGATTTTTCAAACAGGGCAATCTAGTTGTGTTACTAAATTTAATGTGAACTTGTAAACAAAATGTAACAAGTTCATTGTTTCCTACACAATCCTCTTTTTTTGCCTACAGAACCATTTTGTGTATTGGAATGTTTGTTTTGGTTGATTAAATCCATAATTAAAGAGATTTTTTGAAAAGGGTTTGAGAAACAAAATGGCTCAGTGGAAAAAGCACTAGACTTGAAATCATAAGACATGGGTTCAGGTCCTGAGTCTGTCATTTGCTAGCTATGTTGCTGTTGGTTGCTCTTTGTAAACACTGTTTATTCTTCAGGAAAATGAGGACAGTGATATTTTTATCGTCCCCCCCTTATAGGGCCATTGTGAGGAATGCCTTTTGTAAACAGACAACACAATAGAAATAGGAACAGCTATTGGGCTGGTGGAGTGACCGTGTTTGGGAAGAAATAATAGAATCCTAGCTTCCTCATGAGTTATAAATGCTTGTTTTTTAGGTGTCCACATGGGAGAAGCAGATCTACACCTGCTGTCGAGATGGTCTTGTGCGCCGATATCAGCTCTCTGACCTCTGATAATTCAAAGAGCCGAGTGATTGGTGAGAAACCAGAATCCTTCATCACCAGGGACCTGAGACGTCACTGGCCTCATTGGGATCATAGACCCTCTACACTGGGTGCACACAGCATGCTAGGCTCTTATCACAGGGCCAGAAAGACCCAAATACTGTCCTCCATGTGACCTTTGGCTTGTTTCAGCCTACAAAGAGCCACTCGAATTTGACCAAACATGTAATTTCTGTCAGCATTAGCATCTACTCCTCCTTTCCCCTGCACCACAGTCAGCACATCCCCCTTCCCTCAGTTCAACAGTTAACATGGCCCCAGGGATGCAGAACTCTCTCTGCAGGACTTTGTTCACTATGTGTGTGCAATTCAGTTTTCTGAGACATCAAGTCCATTGAATGTACCTATGGAACCAGAGAATCAAAGCCAGTCTTCCGCGAAGGAAATAAAGGAGAAGCATTTGAAGACATCAGGAAAAATCTTGTTTCACGTTTTCCCACAAGATCTGTTATATCTCTAAATCTGAAAAACACAGTGGTTTTAGATTTGGAGACCGAGGTACCTGGGTTCCAACCCTGGATATTCTTATTAGTTGTGTGGCTTTGGGCAAGATCCTTCCTCTGTCTGGGCTGTACTTTCCTTATCTGTAAAATAAGAGCTTGGATTACATGACCAATCAATCAGACACTAAGCGTTTAAGTTCCTTCTGTATGCAAGCATGGCTAGGGACTAGGGATACCCCCCGCCAAAAAAAAAACCCAGTAAAACCATTTTTAGCCTCAAGGAGTTTACATTCTATTGAGAGAGATAGCTTGTATGTAAATAAATATATACAAAATGAGACAATTTTTTGGGAGAAGCACTAGGAGTTAGAGGGGTCAGTGCAGGCTTCCTACAGAAAGTGGTGTTTGTATTGAGCTTTGTAGGAAACCAGGGATTTTAACAGGTGGAGATGAGGAGGAAATGAATTCTAGGCATGGGGGACAGCTTGTACAGAGATAAGAGATGGAGTGTCGTGTGAGGAATAGGAAGATCACTTTGGACCAAAGAGAGCATTAAGCAATATATATTGCTTAAAATAAGCAAAAATAAGCAGTATACTAAACCTGGGAAGGCAGGCTGGAATTAGGTGTGAAGGGCTTTAAATGCTTAACCCAAGGAGTTTATATTTGATCTGAGAAGTAAAGGGAACCATTGTAGTTTATTCAGCATGGAAATGACATAGTCAGATTTTAATTTTAGCAGTGTGGCCTTGCAAGCTTTGTAGAGGATGAATTGGAAGAGTGATGGAGGCAGGAAGAGCAATTAGGAGGCTATTGTAATGGCTTAAGAAGAAGATGATGAGAGCCTGAGCTAACATGGTATTTTGAATGAGCAAGACTTGGCAGTTAATTGCTAAGTAGTAAAACCCATGACCTTAATGTCTATTCTCAAATGCTCTGTAAGGAACCAAGGATCTTAATTTCAGAGATGCATATTTGACCTCTGGTGGGTATTAAAGGGCCAGAGGCTGGGGGTCAACAAATCAGTCAATGAGCATTTATGAGCACCAACCACGTGCCAGAGCAAGTACTGGGGATAAAAAGAAAGGTAAGAAAGTCCCTGTTCTCAAGGAGCTCATGGAAAATATGCAAACCACTATATACAGATAAGGTCTACAAGATACATTAGAGTTAGAGGGAAGGCACTGTGACCATTAAGGGATAATAGGAAAGGCTTCTTGCATAAGGTTGGATTTTAACTGAGACTTGAAGGAGGCCAGAGATATTGAGATGGAGATGAGGGAGAGTATTCCAGGGATGGGGGACAGCAAGTGAAAGTGCCTTGAGTCAGGAGATGCCACGTGTAGTAGGAGAAACAGCAAGGCAGTGAGTTTCACTGGATCACAGAGTATGTGGAGGGTACTAAGAAGTAGGAAGGGACAAGGGTTATGGAGGGCTTTCTTTAAAAGATCTTTAAAAAGGATATTTGATCCTTTTTTTTTTTAATTTTATTTTAGACTCAAGGGCCAGAACACAAATACAGAAGAGAGAAAAGGAACAAAACATAGCATAAATTTAAATATTGAAACAAATACAAAGAAAAAAAATCACATCATGTGCATAGCAGAGAGGATTCAAAATATATAACAATAGATTTTCATTTCAAGAAAGGCTATATGATAAATAATACATATTGTGTTGAGAATTGTCCATCTTTGCTTCCTTGTGAGCTTTTTTTTGTTCTCTACTGTGCACTTTTTTACTTTGTTCTTTTTATTTTCCCTCCCCCCACCCCGCCCCCGAAGGCTACAGTAAAGTTTGGATATGTTTCTCTATAGCTATAGATATATACATACACATATACATATGTACATACATATATAGACATATACTTTCCCAAACATACTCTACTCCTGATCTTTGTTTTTATATTTGTGCATATCTCTTGTTTCCTATCCCTCCTGATTCCTCTATTTTACTTCTACCAACTACCCTGCCGTCCTGTTACTTGCCTGCCCCCCTCCAAGGATCCTTCCCCTATCTTCCCATTTCCATAAATCTAAACACCCTTCTATGCCCTCTTTTTACCTATTCCCTCTTTTTCTCCTCTAAAAATCCCTCACTTGTCCTCTACCTCCTCTCTATACCCCTACCATTTTATTTTCTCTAAATTTAGAAGACTTTTATACTCTTCTAAATATATATGTATTGTTCCCTCTTAAACCCATTTCTGATGAAAGTAGGCTATCAGAACTACCAGCCCTCCTCCCCCATCTAATTCCTCTCTATCCTTTCTTCCTCTTGCTCCTCTTTTGTATAAAATAGTTACTTTTTAGCCATTTCTAAATAGTTTTACTTTTTAAGTTCATATCATAGTCAGATTTACCCCCCTCTTTCTTATGAACTTGCCAATAATTAATAAGGATCTTAAACATACATTTTACATTATATAAAAGGTAAACAGTCTATCCTTATAAATCCCTTATAGTCAGTCTTTGCTGTGTACCTTATGTTTCTCTTGGTTCTTGTATGTCAGATCTTCTATTAAGTTCAGGATTTTTTTTTAACAAAGTCTTGAAAGTCTGAGAGTTCATTTTTTTTTTATTCAAGATAATACTTAAATTTGGAGGGTACGATATTTTCGGCCAGAGCCCCAGGTCTTTTGCTCTTCAATATATTGTGTTTCAAGACCTGCAGGCCTTTAATGTCTCTGCTGCTAGGTCTTGTGTAATTTTCATTGTGGCACCATCATATTTAAATTATTTTAATCTTGATCCTTTTAATATTTTATCCCTGAGCTGGGGGTTTTGGACTATGATATTCCTATCAGTTTTCCTCATAGGATCTCTTTTAAGTGGTGTACGATGGATTTTCTCTATTTCTACTTCCTCGCCTTGTTCTAATGCTTCAGGACAATTTTCTTTATTTCTTGTATTACTGTATCAAGATTCTTTTTGTGATCATAACTTTCAGTTATTCCGATTATTCTTACGTTGTCTCTTTTTGATCTATTCTCCAGATCTGTTGTTTTTTCTTATGTTTCACTTTCTCTCCTATTTTTTCATTGTTCATGTTTTATTTATCTCTTGATCTCTTATAATTTCACTGGTTTCACTTTGCCTAATTCTAGTTTTCAAGGTGTTATTTTCCTCAAGATTCTGGATTTCCTTTCCTAATTGGTTGACTTTTTTTCATAACCTTCTTGGGTTTTTTTTTTTGGATTATTTTTATTTCTTTTAGTTTTTCCTCCATCTCTGTCATTTGATTTTTAAAGTCTTTTTTAAGATCTTCTATAAATTCTTTTTGGGCAGGTGACCACTTGATGTTACTCTTTGGGGGTTTCTTTACTTCAATACCCTCCTTTGAAGATGAACCTTGGTCATCTCTATTTCCATAATAGGTTTCTATGGTTGGATTCTTTCTCCTTTGCCTGTGCATTTTTTTGTGGCAATAGCTTGATTTTTGTAATCACCTCTAGCCCTGGTGTATGAGAAATGGTGCCTCTTGCCCCAGATCTTCAGTTCTGCCCTCTAGCCTGGAACCAAAGCCAAACCTTCACTCTCCTGTAAGTGCCCACAGCCAGGGCCTTTCTGCTCCACTGCTTCTGCACTCACCAGGTGTGTGCTGGTTTCTTCTCGCCCCCACCTCTCTCCACAGCACAGCTGGGTCTGGCATTCCTTATCAGCAGAGGTTCCTTCAATCTTCCTAGGCTCAAATGCCCAACTCCCCTCACCATTCCAGGGTGAAAAGTTCCTGTGGCTGGGACTGAGGCAGCCTCTCTAACCAACTAGTTGTCTAAGTGGCTTGCCGCTTGTTGTTAAAACGAAACCTAGCCTGGAAGTGTTTACTCTTCCTAGGGACCACAGCTGTCCTGGTATTTTTCTTTGGATCTTCTCAAATTGTCCCAGGAAGACCCAGGTTGTGCCTCGCTTTTTCTTTGTCTCCACCCACACTTTGTTCACCCTAAGGTGCTATTTTAACTCCTTTGTGGGGGAAAATCTTGAGAGTTTGGAATTTTCTGACCTACTCTGCCATCTTCCCAGAATGCTCTTTTTTAAAAAAAAAATTTATTTTAAACTCAAGGGCCAGAACACAAATACAGAACAGAGAAGAGGAACAAAACATATCAAACAAATATTGAAATTTAAATACAATATATTTGATCCTTGAGGTAATAGGAAGCCACTGGAGTTTATTGAATAGGTGGTCAAACTTGTACATTAGGAGGCTCAATTTGAGTGGAGAATGATGTATATTGGGGAGAGCTGAGTCAGGGAGACTCCCTAGCAGGTTATTATAATAGTCTAAATGTGAAGACATGAAGGCCTATAGGGCAGCGACAGTGTCAGAGGAGAGGAGGAGGTATTTACTAGCAGTGTTGTGAAGGTAGTAGGAAAGACAGGTATTAGCAACAAATTAGCTATGGGACTGAGGGAGAGTGGCTTATCTGAGCCAGAGTGCTCACGAACATCATCATATCTTTGATGAAAATGATGGGGATATTCAGAAGCTGCTAAACAAGAAGTGTGAACTCCGCGGTTACCAACGGACAGCTCATCTGTCTCTAAGAAGGCAGCATCTTAACTCCATCAAGAGTAAAGTGCCAACAAAGCTTAGAGAGATGCAGGATTCTTGACTCAGTAAGAAGGCAAATGAGATTCAATTTTACAGTGACAGTAACAATCCAGAGTGCTTCTACAGTGCCCCGAAGACTATAGGTCAAAGGCATCTGGCGCATCTCAATTATTCAGTGCCCAATGATCCACACTAATCAGTAACAAGGACATGATCCTGGCGATATGGGTCAGACTTCCGCAGTGTTCTCAACAAATTGTCATCGACCAGTGCTGCAGCCATTGACTGTGTGAGCTTTGAGTTGTAAACAATTCCTCTGTAGCCAAACTTCCAGGTAAAGAAAAGGCAAAAGATGCCTTCAGGCTCCTCTTGAGTGGCAAAGTGCCTGACACTGATTCCAGCCCAGTAGAGAACTGCAAGGCATGGGGTCTGCTGATTATACAGAAACTGAAATCTTCTGGATTATATGGCGAGAGGAAGTTAAGCCCCTGGGAGGTCAAGGATGCCTCCATCGTCCGTCTTTATAAAGGAAAAGATAACAGGCTGACCTGTGACAATCACAGGGGACTCTCTCATTGCCCACAAGATTCTTGCCAGAGTCCTCTAATTGACTGGTCCCTCACCTGAAATATGGTCATCTGCCTGAGAGTCAACATGGCTTCAGAAAGGGCCAAGGAATGAGGACGTGGTGTTTGCTGCCTGACAACTCTAGCAGAAATGCCAAGAGTGCAACAAATGTCTGTACACAATGTTGACCTGACCCAGGCCTTTGACACTGTCAGTCGTGAAGGCTTGTAGATGATCATGGTGAAATTCAGTTGCTTGGAGAAGTTCCTCAGCATTGTGCATCAGTTTCTTGGTCGCGCGCTCTTGTGGGTTCTGCATGAAGAACGATGCTCTCACATTTTCCCATTCACCAATGGAGCGAAGCAAGGCTGTGTGCTTGCTCCGATGCTTTTAAGCGTATCGTTTTGTGTAATATTGCCAATGCCTTCAACAAGGTCAAACACAGCGTCAAGGCCAGCTACTGAACTGATAGTAAATTATTTAACTTGAAAAGGCTAGAAGCCAAGACCAAAGAGAAGGGAGGGTTGGTGTGCAGCTTTTTGTTTGCAGATGATTTTGCACTCAGTGCAGCCTCTGAGGTTGAGATGCGACAAAGTATAGATTGATTCTCCACCTCTTGTGCTAATTTTGGCCTGACGACACCAAGGAAATAGAGGTCCTTTACTAGCTAGCAGTGCACCAACCATAAACGGTCATTGTAAATGGGGAAATTTTGAATTCTATGGATAAGTTCACTTACTTGGGCAATGTACTTTCCAGGGATATCCGTATAGATGATGAGGTTGATGCACACATTGCCAGAGCTAGCTCAGCATTTAGAAGACTCCAAAAGAAAGTATGGGAGAGAAGTTTTGGTCTGCCTATCAAACTGAAGGTCTGCAGAGGCATTGTGCTGACTTTACTGTTGTAAGCCTGTGTAACCTGGACAGTCTGTCAGTGCCATGCCAGGAAACTGAACCGCTTCCACTTGAATTGTCTCAGGAAGATTCTGAAGATTATGCAAAGCAAGATAAAGTGCTGGACATTGAGGTCTCCTCCAGAGCTGAACTGCCAAGCATTCAAACACTTCTACAGAGAGCTCAGCTCCTATGGTTTGGCCATGTATCCTGAATGCCAAACTTATGCTCATCTAAAAGACTACTTTAAGGAGAACTTGCACAAGGCAAGCATTCACATAGTGGTCAGAAGAAGTGGTACAAGGACACTCCCAAGGTATCTGAAGAACTTTAGTATCAGTTGTGAGACTGGCACAGGACCGCCCAGTGTGGCATACCCATATTAAAGAAAGTGCAGTACTCCTTGAGCAAAGCAGAGTTGCAGTAATACAAAGGAAATGTGAGCTGTGCAGAGACATCTCCATTCCATAGGTTCTAACGGACTACTTGTGTCCGACCTATGGTTGAGCCTTCTGAACTCATTTGGATTGATAGCCATAGCAGAACGCACTGTACCCCAACCCCAACATTGTGGTGTCATTGGTCCTCTTTGAAAACAAAGGAAGAACAACAAGCTAT
The DNA here is from genome assembly GCA_028646595.1 of Phalanger gymnotis. NCBI lineage: Eukaryota > Metazoa > Chordata > Mammalia > Diprotodontia > Phalangeridae > Phalanger > Phalanger gymnotis. Next base: position 4,111 of record JAQQSZ010004271.1, on the reverse strand, counting down.
GGGGAGTGAGAGAGAGGAGTTGAGGTTGACACCGAGGTTGTGAGCCTTGGTGACTGGGAGGATAGTGATATCCTCTAAAGTAATAGGGAATGTAGAAAAAAGGAGAGTGTTTTAGTGAAAAGACAATAAATTCAGTTTGGGATATGTTCAGTTGAGCCTCCTGTGCTGTTCTCTTCAAGTCATAGAAAGAAGACAAAGGGGGTTGATAATGGTTCTTTGACAGGCTTCCTCTGGAATTGGTATATGCAGTTTTCCCAAGCTCTAATCACTCCTAGTCATTGGGTAGGGAGGCTTCTGTCTTTTGTCATCTCTGCACCAGGGCAACAGAGCTAATGAAGACCATGAGTTTTATAGGGAGGGGCAGGTTGTCACTGGCATGCCTAGCTGCCATCTCTGATGTCCCAGGCAAGGAGAATGCTAGAGATTGGTTACTACATGAGGTCCACATGGAACATGAAAGTTTTCACTTAAAGAAGAATCCAGAATTACAGATAAATCCATCAGACGTCAGTGTAGAGGGCAATTTGGATATAGAGCACTTTTCTCTCCTCACTTTGGAGTGGATGGAATTGATTTCACTTCTCTTATAATCTCTGCCTCAAATCCTCCTCTTGTGATCTTGCCTCAGGTGCTGGAGAAAACCCACAGGCTCTTGATGTAAATCAACCTCCAGGTTTGAAGATTATAAAATTAGCTCAGGAAGGTTTTAATCTAGGGCAATGATTTCTACACCATGTGCCTTTCTTCTCTGAAAAGTTAGCTTAAAAATATATTACCAACCAAACACAATTACCAAATTATATTAAAAATAAAATTAACAAAATTTATAGCATTCTGAGCCTGATAACAGACTGAAAAGCAGATAAGCCAGTTAACACTGTCAACAAAAACTCCAAATCAGGACACAATTAAAACTATCTTTTATCTTGAAAACTTAATAAAAATTGCAACTAACTAAAAAGCAAAATTTAAAAGAGAAACTTAACAATGAGCCTTGTCACCTATTGCATATAGCAACAAAACAGAAGGGAGAAACAAAGATGAGGGTAAATTCATCATTGTTCCAGTGTTTTTTCCAAATAGTCATAACTTGGTCATTCACTGTTGGATTCTTTTAATAAGCAGCAAACTCGGGAAAAGTTAAAGGTTCTAACCACTGCAGGACTTAGATCCAGTCTTCTAGAAAGCATCCTCCATATGTTCCTGCTGCTGCTGCTGTAGGACTCTCCAACTCTCCACATACCTTTCTCTCTAGAGATATTTACAAACTGTTACCCTAATGGAAAATGCTGCTCTCCAGTTTCAGTCTCATGATAGCTTTGTCACTTCTTAAGCTAGGAAGAAATACATCTTCAAGGGTCTTTAACAATTTAGTTCCCCTTAAAAAGTAGTCCAAGCCTTGCTATAATGACTATTACACAGACAAGAGCAGATGTGTCTAGAGTAGTGGTTTCCAAACTTTTCTTTGATTATATACACTACTAAGTTAAAAAAAAAAATTGAGCATGCACTCCCAATATGCAGATTTACTTATTTTTAAATTTAAACATGTGCTAATGTACCATTATTATGCCCATTATAATGCTTGTACAAAAATGACTTTTAATAGAATGAGATAGAGATGAAAAAATAATTGATCTTACAGTTAATAGGTGAGATATGACATAACGGTGGAGGCTGGCCCAGAGCCCATGTGGATGAAACATCAGTGGTAGGTGTAGGCAGTGGTGACAGAAGCAGCCGCAGCTTTGGGAGCTTTCAAACCAGAGATGGTAAGGGGACCTAGCAACTAGTCAGAAAGAGGTTACAGAGTACCCCTGTGCTAGCACTGGACACAGGATCAGACGCTAGCAACTTCATTGCATACACCTGCTTCTGGGTCATAGTTCAAAGGCAGAGAAGAACTCTTTTGGTCAAGAGGGAGTGGAAGCCCTGAAGTATCACTTCTGGTTCCAAGGGAGGAGGGCACTGAGAAGCAATATTGAATGCAGTCCCAAGGGATCAGGGCCCTTTCCTGGGTAAGGACCAGAGTGCAGACCAAGAGAGCAGTGACCACACTTCTGGCCAGATCACACTGCCTTGGAAGCACAGAAGACTTCCAGTACTTAAGAACTAACTCTGAAAATAGCAATACAAAAAAACCTGAAGCTTGACACAGTGTCTGTCCTCTCTCTCCCCCATGCCAGGAATGGAGCCTAACATTAACATAACGTTCCAAATCAAGAAATAGAGTGGAAAAAATAAGCAAACAAACAAAAAATAACCAGACCATAAAAAGGTATTATAGTGACAAGGAAGATCAAGACACAAACTCAGAGACTATAAAATCAAAACAGCTATAAGTAAAGTCTCAAAGGAAAATGGGAATTGGACACAAGCCCAACAAGAATTCTTGGAAGGGCTAAAAAATGGTTTTCAAAACTAAATAAGAATGCCTGAGGAAAAATTAGGTAAAGAAATGAAATCAAAGAAAATTATGAAAGGACAATGAACAACCTAGCAAAAGAGGCACAAAAAATACTGAAGAAAATAACACCTTGAAAAACAGAATTGGTCAAAAGGAAAAAAAGGTATAAAAACTCACTGAAGAAAATAATTCCTTAAAAATTAGAATTGGGCAAGTGGGAGCTGAGGACTCCACAAGACATCAAGAAGTAATAAAACAAAAGTCAAAAGAATGAAAATATAGGGAAAAAAGTATGGCACATAGGAAAAACAACTGACCTGGAAAATAGATTGAGGAGAGATAACTTAAGAATTATTGGATTACCTGAAAGCCATGATCAAAGAAAGCATTTAGACTCATATTTCAAGAAATTGTCAAGGAAAACTGCCCCAATATCTTATAAGCACAGAGTGAAATAGAAATTGAACAAATCTACTGATCACTTCCTGAAAGGGATCCCAAAATGAAAACTCTCAGGAATATTCTAGCCAAATTCTAGAACTCCTAGATCAAAGAGAAAACACTTCAAGTAGCTAGGAAGAAATCGTTCAAATACTCTGGAGGCACAGTCAGAGTTACACAAGGCTAAGCAGCTACCACATTAAAGGAAGGGAGGGCTTGGAATATGACATTTTAGAAGACCAAAAAACTAGGATTACAACCAAGACTACCCAGCAAAACAGTATAATCTTTCAAGGGGAAAAATGGATAGTAAATGAAAGAGAACAATGAATAAAAGACCAGAGCTAAATAGAAAATTTGTCTTTCAAATATCAGACTCAAGAGAAATCATAAGGGACTCAATAATTGTTTAGCTTTTCTATGTGGGAAGATGATACATGTATCTTCTGAAAACTTTATCATTATTAGGCCAGTTAAAAAGATTCTACATAGAAAGAGTGTGAGTGGGTGAGTCAGTTATATTGGGATGATGAAAAAAAAAAGGGTATGTGAGAAAAGAGGAATACTCTGGCAGAAGAGGGAAAGGAGGAGAATGAGGAAAATACAACATCTATTCCTATTAAAACACTAGAAAGCATAGGAATCAATGAAGCCTTAAAACGATAAGCAGTAACTATCTAAAATCGAGAGAAAACATCTGTAACGGGGATATATTAGAAGTCTTCCCAATAAGATCAGAAGCAGGGATGTCTGTTATTAGCACTATTATTCAGTATTGTACTAGAAATGCTAGCTATAGGGGGGCGGAGCCAAGATGGCGGCTGGAAAGCAGGGACTAGCGTGAGCTCCCCGCCAAGTCCCTCCAAAAACCTATAAAAAATGGCTCTGAACCAATTCTAGAACTGCAGAAGCCACAAAATAGCATGGGGAAGCAGGGTTCTAGTCCAGGACAGCCTGGATGGTCTCTGGGTAAGGCCTATCCTGCACGGAGCTGGGGGCAGAGGGGAGCAGAGCCCAGCGTGGGTGGCATGGACAGACCAGACCGGGAGCCAGGCAGAGCGTGCCCTAGTGCCCTGAATCAGTGAGCTACAGCCGTTACGAGACTTCTCAACCCACAAACACCAAGGACAACAGAGTAGGTTAGTGAGAGAAGCTGCTGGGGACTGGGATAGAGTTTGCAGTTTGCCCACCTCCCCAGGGGCAATGGAGGTGGGGCAGCTACAGAACTACAGCTGCAATTGCTTCTGGCCCCAGGCCCACCTG
>JAQQSZ010004270.1:0-14201 GCA_028646595.1 Phalanger gymnotis | reverse complement strand
TCCGTGTGGGGCTGACCTTGCCCAGAGACCATCCAGGCTGTCCTGGGGTGGGGCCCTGCTTCCCTCTGCCACTTTGTGGGTTCTGCTGCTCTAGAATTGGTTCAGAGCCATTGTTTTATAGGTTTTTGGAGGAACTTGGTGGGGAGCTCACGCCAGTCACTGCTTCCCAGCCGCCATCTTCTCTCTGCTGTCTTCTAAAGTCACATAGCACCTATTGCCTCTTGGACATCTGACATCTTGGCCTTTTTTTATCCCCAGCACTTAGGAGAGCACCTGATGTGTGTTTCTTGCTCTTTTTTGGTCATCAATGTATTGGTTGAAGTCTTTTACACTGACTTTTGTGTGTAATTTGTTGTTTAGGTACGCTGCAGCCTATATAAGCCTATACAGCTTATGTAGCCTATATAAAAATACTCACTGTGAATCTCTCCATTGTGCTTTACCTGACCTGGAATTGTAATTATTCCTGAGTTGATGGTAATCCATGATTTGCTGTCATGTAGAATTACATGAAGAGTATTGCTGTTTGAAAAGATTAGATTATGATTCAGGCTAGAAATTTGAGATTGTTGAAGTGCTGTAAAATGTATCATTTTTTAGCCTGCTGTTTACTTCCTGTTCTACTTTGGTGTCTTTCCAAGATAGATGATCTGTCCATTTGCTTGTATGTTATTCTCTTGATAACAGGTTTTCTTCATCCATTTGCTTTATCTAGTGTAGATTGGGCAAATACTCCTTAGTGATTCCAATTATCATTGAGAAGGAAGGCCCTGTAGCATTCCAGGGTTTGATGTAGTCAGTACATTATCATCTTCAGACACCTCACCGTGTACAGTGTACCCTTCCAGTTAGACTCCATTTATGTGGGGCCTACTTTAGGAAACTGGAACTTACCTTTGGCTAGCAGATGGCTCCTTGTTTTATGTTAATTTGAAAATAATAGAACAAAATGATCTCTGAAATGTTTTTCATGGAAGTGCATATGATTTTGCCATGTGCAGATTTTAACATATGAGACTCCTTCTGGGAGGATGCATTTTAAAGCTGAATTTCCTTTACCAAGTAATGACTATTAAAAAAATTTAAACTAACAAAAGCAATGGAATCTTATTTTGTTAAAATACTTTTTAGTTAATTTTGATAGAAGAAATATCTGAAGTTTAAAAATCTGAAGGCTTTCCTCCGGTTGTAAGTTCATATTTACAGTAGAGGAGTATGTTTTTGTTAGAATAATTCAATCTAAAATCAGAAGTAATACAAACTTAAGAGCCTTCCTTCAATGAGAATATTGTTTGTTTGTTTGTTTGTTTTTATAGGATTTGCCATTAATACTGAGTCAGAAATTAAGTTAATCCAAAAGGATTACTTAATTGACCTCAAATACCTTTAGGTTCTCTGTGTACTGTGATGTAAAAGAATAAATATTATTATGCTGACAAATACCTATATCCTCATAATTTTCGAATTATGGAATACCTTCAAATTAGGAAAGCTTTTTATTCCCCTACTTTGGGATAGCATGATATACACTAACTGCTAACTTTGTCTGCATTATTTTTTAAAGATCAAATGGGCACAGTGGTAATTTTCATTAATCTCATACAGAGCAGCTAATTAAAATTTCCATTATTATCCATCCATCATCTGGTTGTTTCCTTTGTTCAGTATCAGAACAGGATGTTAATAATAAGCCATTTTTGTATTACAGCCCTGTTAAAAATAGCCAGACTTTAATTTATTGTATTCCTTTGCTATTAGGTGACCTTAAAAATATCATCTTTAACCTTATTGATTAGGCTCCAGATTCCTTGTTTTTTGATAATGGAGGTTTAAAAATTATAGATTATAATACACACACACACACACACACACACACACACACACACACACACATATATATTATAATTGAATGTAGTGAAGCAGTGTAGGCTTATTGTGCACTGGAGTGCCTGTGAGATCCATTCCAAGGTCTGCTTCAGAATACTTGTGAGGTCTTGAATAATTCATTGAAATGTTGTGGGCCTCAGTTTCTTCCTTTGTATAACTCAGTGAGACTTAATGTTTCTTAAGTCCTATCTAGTATGTATGTCTTGTGATATGTGATCTACCGAAAATGTTTCAAGTCAACCAATCTGTAAAACTCACAGACCCCTATTATCATTCTGCCTTCTGCCTGGGTTCAAAAAATAGGTTTGCCCCCTGTGTCACACATCCTCTGTCGCTGTGGGAATGTCTGGAATTGACAGTATTGACATCATAAATCATTCTTCATTAATGCCAACTATCCTTTCCGTCTTTGGCTGTTTATATAATGCATAAGGAAGAGAACTCTGAAGTTAGAGTCAGAGTGGACCCTATTTTAAGGTTCTAGTTCTGTTACTTGTGTGGCCTTGTGTAAACGATTTAATTTATTTAGGTCTCAATTTGCTCAGCAGTAAAATTGGGGTTAGCATAGATGATCTCTAAGACGCCTTTCTGTCCTCAGTCCTACATATAATATTATAAATTAGTAGCAATGAAAGAAAATATGGACTTTGGGAGAAATGGAGTCACAATATAATCATGGCTAAAGCCTTGAGCTGTAGGTATTCCCCTAGGTTCCATCCTGGGATCTCTCTATGCCTTTGCCATTTGTGACTTTTTCAGCTTCCAAGGATTTCATAATCACTGGGCAGATGATTCGCAGATCTGTGTAACCAGCCCCTGTCTTTCCCCTGAGCCTCTGTCACACAGCATCAGCTGCCTATTGAGTATTTCAAGCTAGATGTTCTGGAGACATCTCAGATTCAACATGTCTAAAAGAGAACTCATTATTTTCCCTTCAAAACCAATTTTCTTCCAAACTTTCTTAATTTTTTCTAAGATAGTACCATTTTCCTAGTGTCCCAGGTTCATAAACTTTGTGGTGTTTTTGGCTTCTCGTTCTCCTTCACCCCACATGACTGATCCAGCTGACAGATCTTTCCATTTCTACATCTGGTGCTATTTCTCTCTACTCACATAGCTGGTCTCTTTTTTTCAGGCTGTCATCACTGCTCACCCAGACCTTTCTTTAGTCATCAATATTATTATGAACTTGTTAAACATTATCAAACATGGTTTTTTCTATATGTAAGTGTAGGCCAAGTATAGCATGAACTCCCACTCCTTTGGGAGGGTCTTGCTCACCCTTTCTGCACTCATGTTGACATGTATGGATTTTCCAGGGAGGGAAACCTTTCCCTTTTGAGGTGAAACTCAAGAAATAAATCCTTCTTTGTCAGGTATGAACCCAAAAGTCTTTATTTAATCTTCCCATGGTTCGCATACAATTGTTCGACTTAATTTTTTTTTAGTTATAAACTTTAACTTTCTAAAAATGTTGGTTTTTGTTCATTTGGTTGTTTTTAAAGCAGCTACATGGCCCAATGGATAGAGCACGAATTAGACTTAGGGTCAGGAAGATCAGAGTTCCTCTCTGGCCTCAGACGCTTAAAATTTGTGACCCTGGACAAATCATTTCACCTCTGTTTGTCTCAGTTTCCTCATCTGAAAAAATGGGACTAACAATGGCACCTACCTAGGGTTTTTGTGAGGATCGGTTGACATAACATATGTCAAGTGCTTCGCAAACCTGGAAGGCCATATGGATCACGATGCCCTACAGCTATCACTACCTCATTCATTACTCTCTCTCCAAGGAGATCCTCATAGCTCATTGATTTAAGGTCTAGTTCTCTCAGTGGTTCTCCAAAAAGCCTGTTCCTCCTCATATTTTTTTCTTACAGCCCATTTTTCTTTACAAGTGGCTTTTTATCATTTTTCTTTATACAAATACTCCATTTCTTCCCCTTTCAGCAACCAAACTGGTCTCATATGAAAGGGTTGGTGCATTACATAAAGAACAGAAAAAGATTGCGTATAAAACTGTAAATCTCTTATGTACAACATTTTTTTAAAAGAGTATAATAAATTTAACATTGTAGTTCTCAAATTGCCTTGCTTGTCTTTATCTCTCTCTGAATTCCCTTCTGCTCTTTTCTTGTCTGTTTTTACCCTTTCATCGATGTTCTTTTCTCTTTTTTTGTCTCTGTTACTGTCCCCTTCTCATGTAACAAATGTGTATCATCAAGGAAAACAAATACACACATATTGGTCATGTCTTCCAAACTGTTTCTTCTTCTGCAGGCCTTATCTGTGATCTCTGTGTTAAGAGGTGGGAAGCATGACTTGTTAGCATCTTCTGGAGTCCTGATTGATTACTGCATAGATAGAAATTCTCAATTCCCTTGACAGTGTGGTGGTCATTATATACATTATTGTCCTGTTCTGCTCACTTGCCTCTGTACCAATTTGTAGCAAGCTTTCTAGGTTTCTCTATTTTGTTATTTTTTTAAAAGACCAGTCCCTAGTTTTTACATCTCAGTTTAATGAGTTCTTTGTTTCAGTTTTGTTCACCTGGCAGTGGGCGAGTTCATTGAGCTCGAGGTGCTCCCCTCCTCTTGCACTGGATTTTATGACTGTGAAGTCATGTCAGTCACTTAAGCCTTGAGCCTTGGGAGACTATTCTCTGTGTATGTGTCTGCCACATTCTCAATGTTATTCTGCCACCCCCCTCCCACCAGTAGAAACTAAACTGAGGGCAGGGACTCATTCATTGGTGTTTTCTTGTCTCTGCATCCCCAATCCCAAGTGCAGTGTGTAATACTTAGTAAGTCTTCATTGACAGTGGCTTCATTGGTTTTTCGGGAAGCTTAGGGCCTATCTGTTGAATTTCTAACTGCGGTGGTTGCAAACCAGATCAGTAGATGTGACTTCTGCCATACTCTCCCTCTGCCATTCATGACATTCCATCTTCTGTCTTCACAACTTTGTATCAGATGTCTCCCTTGCTCAGAACAGCGTCTCTCTTCACCTCTGACTCCTATGGTCCTAAGTCCCATCAGGGACCAGATGTCACCTTCGGTTTGCAGCTTTGCCTATTTCTCTTCTTTGTTGATGTTCTTCCCTGCCTCCATTTTTAAATTTTGTATTTACTTTGTATGTATGTATAAGAAAAAAGGAAGGAAATAAGCATTATTAAGCAACTACTAGGTTCTAGGCACTGTGCTAAGCATTTTACAGATATTATCTCATTTGGTCCAACAACCCTGTGAGAGAAGTGCTATCATGATACCCATTTTATAGGTGGACAGACTGAGGCAGACAGAAGTTAAGTGACTTGTCAAGGAACATTCAGATAGTGACTAAGGCTGGATTTGAATTCAGGTCTTCCTGACTCCAGGCCCAGCATTTTCCCCACTGTACCACCTGGTGTGTGTGTGTGTGTGTGTGTGTGTGTGTGTAACATATGTGTCTGCGTGTCTATACCTGTACCTACATCTGTCTATATCATCAATCTACATCTCTACATTTACGTGTATAATGTCTGTGTACATGCTGTTGGTCCCCTCTAGACTGTAAGTTCCTTGAGGATAGGTATTAAGTATTATTTTGTTTTTTCTTTTTTATCCCAGCACCTCTCACAATGCCTTGCACAGAGTTAACACATAATACATTTTGTTTGAATTGGAACTGAAGAAGTTTGCTTTTTGCTTTATAAATTTTCAGATGGCATGTTACTTTTGATAAATCACCTTGACTTTTGGCATATTTAAATGAATGCATTTGGCCTGTATATAATGTTTTATACTAATCACATTTTATTCTCTGTATCTTACTGAATGATAGTGGAACTCTCTTAACCTACAAAAATAATATGATAGACTTTCCAGAAGCAGAGACAGACTAATCTTAAAGCTAGATTTGTTCATCCAAGTGCTTTAGAGAGTATATTGTCACTTTATGTAGAGTGGGTGTCCACATTCTCTGTCAGACTGAAAACATTATCTGTGATTTTCCCTTTGAAATGAAGTGATTAGGATGTTCTCAGGCTCATAACATCATCAAACTCTATTAAATAGTCAACAACCCCAAAATATGCATTCAAAACCTCCTCTGTATATGCCTATGATTCTCTGTAGTTGCATGATGAAGTAACATAATCATATGCATAAGTATTTCCTGTTTTGTTATAGTAATTTATTTCTTACTCTTGCCTAAAAGTCTGTCTTGTTGCCTTTGTAGGGAGGGCTGAAAAATAGCAAGCACGAATGTACCTTATCTTCCCAAGAATATGTCCATGAATTACGGTCTGGCATCTCAGAAGAGAAACTTCTTAACTGCCTCGAATCTTTGCGGGTGTCCTTAACCAGCAATCCTGTCAGGTATGTCCTTCACATTTTCAAAAGGCGTTTTCTCTAATTAGAAGTATTCATGTTACATACGTGTGTTTTTAGATATAGTTGATTTTCTTGTTATTTCTACGGCGGGAGTTATTAACCTGGAAACTGACAGTGGTTAATGCATTTCAATATTGATTTAAGCATCAAGCAAATGAAATTATCTTTTTTTTAAAGTAACATCTATAAACATGCAAATTCATTTAAAATTTTTAAATTATGTGAGGATTTTGTTGTTGGCAATTTTAAAAATGAATAGAAGTTTAATTTCTGGAATGATTTCCAAAATGATTTAGCATTATTTTAGAATAATAATATAGTTAAGTGTTTTTTCTTTAATTCCATTGATGATTATGAAATTTTTCCCATTGTAACCTTAGCAGCGATTGCCATAAACAATTAAAAATATGGAAAAAAAGGTTAGAATTTGCCTCAAGACCCTTAGCCTTTAGTCAGACTTCTCCCAAAGAATGAACTCACAGCAGCAAACAAGTAAAGAGACTGCCATCTCAGAACCCATTTTTCTCCTGTCTTTGTTTTTCTTTCCTTTTTCTTTTTTCTGCGATTTTAGTCAGTGCACAGAGCTGAAAGTGACCTCAGAGGTCATGTGGTCAAAGCTTCACATTTTGCAGATGAGGAAACTTGAATTCCAGGGATGCAAAGTCAGTGCCAGGCTCCCACAGATAGGTCCTAGTAATCAGTCCTGTGGTACTTCTTTCGCTTCTTCATATTTATCGTATTTGATGGTACAATAATAAATTACAGGAAATTCTGTCATTTCTCCTGTTAGTGGACATACAGGTCATTTTCTTATTCACACAGTATCTATTAATTTGTTTGTCCCTACAGGTCATATGATTGCTTTGAAATGGAGTCCCAGCAGTTAAATTGCTGGATTAAAATATCTGTTTAATTTTGTGACATTGTACTTTGCTGTATTGTTATCCAGGCTGTCTTCACTAGCCTGTAATTCCAGGAACAATGTATCTGAGTCCCTATTCTTCCCCTACTCTGCCAACACTAGATTTTCCCAATTTTTTTGCTATTTTCGTCAGGCAAGTGGTGTTATAAAGTTTTGATGTTTATTTCTCTGATTTTGGGAGGATTTTAAATGTCTTCTCATGTGTTTGTTTAGCCAGTCATATTTCCTCCTTGTTAATTATTGATATCCTTTGAGTATCATCTATTGGGGAGGAGACAAATGCAGATAAGGAAGATAAAGTGACTTTACCATACCAGAATAGATCTCTGTGAGTTCCTTCTAGATTTTGCTTGGTAGACTGTTTTATTATGTATCCACTTCCAATATTTTCTTCCATTCTGTTTCTTTTTTTAGTTTTGGAGATATGACTTTTTTCTGCAAAATCATAGCTGCATATAAACAAATCCATGGATTTTTGTCTAGAATACTATCTTATATTTGACTGACGAAAATTTCTCCCTACTCCACAATTGTAACATGTATATTATCTAGTTTGCTTCCAGTTTTGGGAAATTTTAAAATATCAACATTGCTAATCTAGCTTCCATGTTTCATGTTGTGTTGACCTCAAGCCATTTGTTTTGGCCATGCAGCTCTCTAGTTTTTTTTTTCCTAGCAGTTTTTATTGAGTAATGATTCTTTCCTATAGTGCTTTGTAAGTGTGGGTTTGTAAAATTCTAATAGTTTCTATTCATTGGCTTCTTTTTCAGGCTTCTCTATCCTACTGGGTGGATTTCTTTATTCTTTTTATACTGTAGTACCAGATGGCTTTTAAAAATTATTGCTTTTCTGGTACATTTTGAGGTTTCATGGTGCTAGTTCCCCTTTGCTGATTTTCCTGATCACAATTCTTTATGTTTTTGCGAGCTTATACATATAAATTTTCTTATTACTTTAGCTAATTCTCAGATAGATCCTATTACTATTTTATTAAATCTTTTAAGTTGGTTTGTATTATAGTCTTTGCTATATTTGTTTAACTTAACCATGAGTAGGAGATACCTTGCCATTTATTTAGTTCTTCATGTGCTAATTATCATGAAAGGATTTTGTAACATAAATCGCTGTCACATATTATAAGGATGCATTGTATGTTGTTAAAATCTGACAAGTTAATTTAATATTTTGATACATACTTTTGGCTTTAGATATATTCCTGTGATAATTAAGATAATGGAAACTGAGTTTTGTTTAGCCAGAGAGGAGAAATATCAGAAGTTATATTTCTCCCTCTGCAAACTTCAGTTGTTTAATGAAAAATGTTCCTATGGAAAAAATCAGAGGGTCACTTTAAACCAGTAGTTCTTAGCCATTTTTTGCATCATGAACCCTTTTTGGCAACCTGGCGAAGCCTATGAACACCTCAGAGTGTTTTTTAAAAGCATAAAATAAAATACATAGGATTATAACTGGAACCAAAGGTTATCGAAAATCACTTACTATGGAAATGTTCATGGACTCCCTGAGATCTTAACTCCAGGTAATGAAGCCCTGTTCTGGCTTTCACTGAATCTCTTTTCCTACTACTATTGATTAACCTCTCAGAAACCTTCTAGGTGTTCAGGTGTGGCCCTTTGACTGAATCCAAACTTCCCAGAACAAATCCCCTTAATGAAATGATTTGCTCTGTAAAACTTGGACTCAGTCAAAAGACTGCATCCAAGGACCTAGTAGGCCACAGGTTCCCCATCCCAGGACTAGGTGGCCTCCATGTTCCCTTCTAGCTTGATGTGCCCTATGATCCTTCTCTGTATTTTTCATTTTCGAAAGGCCACCTCCTTCAGTATTTGAATAAAACTTTGATAGCATCAGTGTAAGTCCTCCCTCCATTAATGCAGATTACATCTCTAGACTATAGGAGGTAACTGTCCCTTAGTGGCCACCTGATTATCTTCTGATGATGAGCCTTTGGTGACATATGCCCAGTCTCTTGACAGGCCAGGGATGATAAAAATGATAACTCACTGGGATATAACACTTGAAGCTTATAATGATTTTGTTTGAGCCTCACAACTCTGTGAAGTAGGTGTTATGGGTGTTATTTTCCTCATTTTACAGATGAAGGAACTAAGGCTCAGATAGATTTAGTGACTTGCACATGGACAGACAAGTGTTAGAATTAGGATTAGAAACCAGATCTTTTGACTCTATTTCCCACATTCTCCCCTCTGTGGTCTACTACCTCTTAATCCTTTTCCCTTTATTTGAGGGAACACTATACTTCAGGAGCAAGAGCATTATGGGAGAGGAACTTAGGTAAAAATACCCACATCCTTGGTCACATGGCTTTTTACCCAAATACTCACATTTGTTCTTCATATTCTTCCTGCTCACATAGTATTATTAGTGTAAACTCTGGAAGTGGGTTTTAGAGAAGGAAGGTCCTTCAGTAGTAGCTGGTAGCCAGCATTTACACAGCGCTTTCAGTTTTGAAAAGTGCTTTACAAATATTGTCTCATTGTATCCTCAGAACAACCCTGGAAGGTGGGTACATTTAGTATCCCCATTTTGTTGACAAGGAAGCTGAGGTATACAAAAGTTAAGTAACTTGCTAGTAGGTGTTAGAGGCCACATTTGAACTATGGTCTTCCTGACTACAGGCCTGCTTAGCTCCCTCTATAAGAGTTAAATTGTAAGGATGGAATATGTATGTATGTATGTATGTAACTATGTATGCATGCATGCATTCATATACGTGCATATTCATACATATACACATGCATATACGTATATTTGGTGTTTTCTTGGTGAAGATACTGAAGTGCTTCACCATTTCCTTCTCCAGCTCATTTTACAAAGGAAAAAACTGTTGCAAACAGAGTTAGGTGACTTGCCTCGAGTCACACGTCTGGTAAGGGTCTGAGGCCAGATTTGAACTCAGGAAGATGAATCTTTCTGACTCCAGGCCTGGCACCCTATCCACTGCACCACCTGGCTGCCCCCTCTAAGGAGTAGGTACTTTTAAAATGAAGATGTCTCAGTATGGGCAAAAATGCAGCCAAATATATAGGTTTTATTTCTCTAAGATCAAAATCAGAAGAGCACTAGTTAGCACCAGGAGAACCAGATTTCCAGTGCAGTCCAAAAGAGACTTTGATTACGATAATCAAAATGTCTTTTCCGGAGCTTTCCCCATCTAATAGCAAATAAATCGTGTTTCTTCTAGCATATGCTGCAGCAGCACTTCAGGCCACAATTAGGCCGTATAGCCAGTCAGATGATGATTTTGTGTGTGTGTGAGACCATTTATGGAGATGCTTTTTCTGTTGGTTTAGAAATAGCAACCCTTCCACACCTTCTCATTTTGTCCAATTCTTGTTCCTCTCCTTCCCTAGGGTCAAGGTAGAGCATTTGATTAAGCATCCTAGAAACATGTGCCCAATCCATCAACATCTGGGGGCACCAAGGTGGCACTTGGCTCTTGCTTTCACTTTAATGATGAGCCCCACTCTTTTTCCTAAAGAATCATTACATCATACATGGAAGTCATCATTGCTAATATGCTTCAGTAGTTGCTTTCTGAGACACTCATGATAGAGGCAGTTAGATGGTTTAGTAAATAGCGCTTGGGCCTGGAGGCAGGAAGAAACCTGGCTTTGAATCCATTCTCAGACACTACATGTCTGACCTCGTGAAAGCCATTCAACCTTGGTTTACCTCAATTTCCTCATCTCTAAAATGGGGATAATAATAGCACCTACTACCCAGGGTTTTGTGAGGATCACACGAGATAAGAAAGTGCTTAGCACAGTGCCTAGCACATAGTTGGTATTTCATTATAAATTGACTCCCAGCCATAGAGCATTGGGGTTCAAAAGAAGAGTTTTAATGTCAGGAAGCCATTTTGGATCATTGAAAGTACTGCACACTTTGGAATCAAGAAGAAAACAGATTATATCAAACAAGTTGATTTTAAGTAGTAAGCACTAAAGAACCTTTGCTAAAAATGATGATTTGTATAGCATTAAATTCCTGATATATTTGATCTTTATATCTTCATAAGACTTACTAACCTGAACCTCAATTCCTTTACAAACTCCCTTTTCCCATTTGCAGATGCCTGCAGGGAATTGCTAACAAGGGGTGTGTATAGTTAATACTTCCAGAGTTAATTTAGCACTTGACTTTGAATCTTTAATGGCTAGGCCTCCTGTATTCATTTTAATAAAGCTATTTTAAGATTTTTTTTCCCCCAAATTCACATTATTTCAGTAAGCTGCATTACGATGTCTGTATGTACCACATAGATTTTTCTCTGGATTGAACAGGTGAGTTTGGGAGATTTGAAGACTCTCTTTGAGATGATGGTAGACAGATGAACTCTTTGTGAAGGTAAATAAACAGGGATAAGCTAGAAGAGTACTTGGATTGAGAATTCCCTGTGTGCCAAAGCTTAATTTAAAAAAAAAACAGTTATTTATATCTTTTGCTTTTTTAATCACCAAAATTTCCCCAAGCATTGCCCTCCCTCCTCCCAAAGAGCCATCTCTTACAATCAATAATATTTTTAAGAAGAAAAAAAATGAAGAGGGAAAAAGCCAACAATAAAATAAAGTACATCCCAAAATGGAAAATATGTGGAATGTAACACATCTGTGGACCTCCCACCTTTACAAAAGTGTATAGTGGTGAGGTGTCCTTTCACATCTGTTCTTTGGAATCATGCTTGTTCTTTGTAAATTTATAACATTCAAAGCATCCACAACACCACAAATGGAAAGAATGACCTCAAAACAATCAAAAGCTTAATCTTCACAGTCTTACAGCTAGGTAGTCCAGCCAGGCAGAGTTCTTAACAACTGGATCTGTCTAAAATTGGAATGAGCTCTCTGAAGAGGTATAGTGAGTTCCCCCTCATTGAAATCTTCCTCTAGGTTCTTTGTTTTCCTTCTTTAACTTCCTCAGTACCTTTTAGAGACATAAAATTCTCAGATAAGTGTTCACCCCCACCACTTAAACTATTAATAATACATTAGCATGAAGCCCCTCCCACTTGCTCTAATCAACTTAGCTTTGCAGGTTTCTCTTGACTCTTCTGTTTGCTTTTCAAAGTTCCTACTTACCTCTCCTCTTTTTATCAGAAATGCTTGAAATCAATCCTCAGTTCCATTAAAGATCTCACCCCTGTAGGGTTCTACTCAGCTTTGCAGAAGATGTTATTCTTGGTTATCAACCTTTATCTCTTGGGTTATTTTGAAATATTGTCTTCTAACATCCCTCATTTATAGCAGAAGCTGCCAAATCTTATGTGATCCCGATCCTGATTCCTTGGTACCTGACCTACTTCCTTCTGGATGCTTGCTGTATTTTTTCTTTGATGTAAAAGCTCAGGATTTTGGTTTATGATGTTCCTGGAACGTTTTAGGTTTTCATTCGGTGGGTTCTTTCAGTCTTACTTTACCCTCTGCTTTCAATAGATCTGGGCTGTTTTCATTTTTGGTCTCTTGAAATAGAGTATCTGAATTTTAAATGATCTAATGATCTCTCCTTGATCTGTTTTCCAAGTTACTTGCATTTGATATCAGATATCTTACTTTTTCTTTTATTTTTTTTCAGTCTTTTAACTTTGTTTTAGTATTTCTTCATTTCCTATGGAGTCATTGATTTTTTTCTTTGGTCTATTGTAGCTTTCAGGGATTTCCTTGCTCGAGTAAAGTTTATCTCTTTCTTTTCTCAACTATTCATTCTCCATCCACTTCTTTCTACCAGTGTTTTTATTTCATTTAAAAAAAATCTCTTCTTTTATTTCTTCTAGCAATTCAAGTAGTGCTTGTGAAAAATGCTGCCCTCCACCCCCTTCTAGTCTCTGGTTGCTGTTACTGTCTCTTTGAGGGGGATGTCTAGATGTACAATATTTTTTTTTTAAAAAAACTGCTCGTTGTCATCTTAGGTTTACTTAAATCCCTAGTTTTAGTTCCTGAATTTGGGATTTGTAAAAAATCAGGACTAGACTCTGCTATCTGCTGTGCTTTTGGGTGAGCTTTATTGGCTCTCATTGATGTCATCTCAGGTCACCAGTCATTTTCTGGTCTGACTTGATCTTTTTCAGCTACTGCATAGAGATAGATTTTCCTCTTTGCTACTGGTGGACACAATCAGAATTGTAGTGAGTTTCCTATACTGATCTCTCCCTCCTTGGGGAGGCCCTTCTGGATTGTTGAAATTCTGGAGCACTGGATCTTTAGAGTTCTCTCTGGTATCTTAGGATAGGGTTAGGGAACTCTTAGGCCAGTTTCTTAGTCCTGAATTCCACTGCATGGCATTGATTGCTGCTTCTCTCTAGGGCTTCCAGGGTTCCCACTATGGATTTCAGACAACCCTGAGGATTTCTGCCCACCTTGGGACTTTTTTTTTCTCTGATTCTTTCTTAGAATAGCCCTTTGTGTTTGCTACTTCTGAAAACAGAGCCATGTACGGTCCATGTATCTTTGGCCTGTCTCCAGTTGTGCTGGGAGGCTGCCCACTTGTTTGCTTGGCTTGGCACTGGCTTTTTGGGCTTGACTCCCTTTTCTATTCCCCATGAGCTCATGATTGATTGTGGTGTGGTGTGTGTGTGTGTGTGTGTGTGTGTGTGTGTGTGTGTAATTCAAGGACAGAAGAGGTCACTTGCTGTAGTTTCTTGATCTTTGTTCAGTCTGGTGTGAATTTTAGTCTTCTGCCACCATATTAGGTATGTGGGAGCTGGGTAATCTTGTACTATAAAATTTAACATGTCTGTGGTAAATTTTCTGTTTTAAAAGTACGTGCATAGAGTTGCACTGTATGATTTATTAATGTAAAAGTTAAAGCAAGCTACTTTAAGAATATCAATATTCATGGGAAGCAGTGACTGGCGTGAGCTCCCCACCAAGTCCCTCCAAAAACCTATAAAAAATGGCTCTGAACCAATTCTAGAGCTGCAGAACCCACAAAGTGGCAGAGGGAAGCAGGGCTCCAGCCCAGGACAGCCTGGATGGACT
>JAQQSZ010004269.1:0-14202 GCA_028646595.1 Phalanger gymnotis | reverse complement strand
AGCCTCAAGACCTTGCTCGAATTCCTGGGTCCACACAGGGGTCGGCTCTGCTTCGGATTTTTTTCCAGCTGTAGTTTCTCGCCTCTCCTCACAGCCAAGCCTCTGGCGTTCTCAAACCCCGCCTCAACGACTAGAGACCAGAGTCCAGAGACCCATTGGTTCCCGAATTGGCCCCTTTTAAGTCCTTAATCTACGCCCACACAGGTTTCACACCTGATAGGGCTTTGGGCCTGGGGCTTAGCGTTTAACAGGTGAAAGTACTTTCACGGTAAACAAAAGCTAAACTCCTCAAGGGCACCCTTTAAACTAAGCCCATTTTGCCTTACTGGCACACGCACCCAGGTCCTTATCTGTCTATAACCATTTCAAATTGCTTGCTTGTGTGCTTAAAGGCAGTGACAACAACATAGAAGGAGTCAGAATCCCAGGAGAACAGAATCTCAGAGGACCTCAGAGGCCATCTAGCCAAAGACATAGATGGACAAGGATGCCCTGTATGATCTGACAACGAGCAGATGTCAAGCCTTTCCTTGTGTTTTTATTTTTTTGAAAAAGTGATTTTTAAAATAGCACCTGTGCTCCAGTTAATGACCCTTGTCAACCCCATGCTGCTAAAGTTCCTGGACCCAACCACAACATTTGGCCACTAAAATTATATTCTTTGATGTTGGTTTTCCATGTGCAGATTACAGAGGAGCACTGGGGCAAGTAGATAACCCAAGAAAAAGAAATCCAGAAACACCTCTGCCTGAAAAACGTAAACCACTGAAGTAAAACTTTTCAATTATTCCAAGAATTGCTGCAGTTCTGCTCTTTATATTCAGGTAGCAATAGTAATTTACTTCTCCGGAAAGTCAAATGAATACCTTGTCCAAGCACCTCATTCATTTTTTCACTTTCACATGATAACGATTTCCAATGCCTTTCCTTCTAGCAAATTCTAGAGTATGAACCATTAATCATCTCTCGAGGGCAATCAAATGAACTTACTGAAAGAAGCTCTTAAAATGAAAAGAATTTTTGTTTTCTGTTGAATTTCAATAAAAGGTAAAGGAAAATTCCATTCTCTCTAAGTACGAGGAAAACACAGGTTTTCCCTTTTCCCCAATCCTGCCTACAGTTCCCTGGATCACAGTTTCCATCCAGTGGTTTACCACTCCCAGGCTTTAAAAAAAAAGTTAGCTATTTAAAGTGTTCTGGAGGTTGACATTTTGTTTTACCTTTTCCCGCTTTGAAGTCTTTTCCCCATGCTGTGGCTGGTAATGGGCTATGATATGTTGAAGTTGGAAACAAAGCAGCAGGCCAAAATGAGACCACCCGCCCCCCAACCGTTTAGAGGCTTGAGCAATGCCATGCTATTCTACAAACATTGAGATGTGGTGTGAATACTTCACAATCTCAGGGGGGCAGTCATTTAAAGCTCTCCAAACACTTGAATGACTCTGGCTAATTCTCAGTATAGCCATTGTGAGACATTCCCACATTTTTGGAGATGGGTGAATAGAGGCACGTGAAGGTTAAAATCACAGAGTTTAGCAGCAATGGACTGCATGGGCTGCATATTACTCAGCCATGAAGGATAAGAAAGAGTCAGTGCAAGAAATCTAAATAACGAAATGGAGAGCTTTGTCCTGTTAGGACATAGAGGCAGGCACATTGCTCTAAGATAGTGGGATGTGGACGTTGAGGGAAGGAACTTTTTTTAAACATAAAACTTATCTAAATTAATAACTTTGAAGTGAGAATCTTGAACCTTTGCCTCTAATAAAGTCACAAAATTTTGAATACCATTTTAGGCAATAAAGTAAAATAAAAAAATCTTATAGTCAGGGGTGGGGAACCTGCAGCCTTAAGGCCACGTGTGGCCTTCTGAATCTTTAAGTATGGCCTTTTGACTGAATCCAAATTTTATAGTAGAATAGCTTAAAACCCCAGGTTCTCCACCCCTGGCAAGGTTAATAAGATATGTGGTTGTGACACAGGACAAAGTGCCAACCTAATTTAAAATCAATCAAAAACATCTTTATACGCAAACATAGTATGATGCTGGATATCTTTCTTAAATTTTACTGAAAAGGGAAAAATACAATTTTACCAGTCTTTGACATCTAAAGGCAAATCTCATTATTCTAATAGTGGTATAATTATGCCGATATGAAACATGATAAAATAAGATTATAAATATTTTCCTCATGAGTATTGATTGCATCAGGCTCTGTAACATTGTAGTCTTTTAGCAGACATTTGTAACCACTGAGAAGAGTTTAGGTTAGCCAGTGAGATAAGAAAACTCAAGACCAAGTGGTTAAAGGAGGCCTCTTGTTCAGATAATGAAACTCAGATGAACAACAAATAGATCTCATATATCAGTAGGTACAATGGCACCTAAGACGATGGCACAGTCCAGTAAAGAGAGTATCAAGAGAGCTACAGCTTTGGTGAAGGAAGCTAAGTATATAAAAGAAAGATTAAAAAAACTATATTGGGGAAAAGAGGATGTGCAGAACCACTGCTCATTGTAGATAGGATGGTTCTATCCAACACAGAGAAGGTAGAGTTGGCCAATTCTAATTTTTTTCTCTGTTTTCTCTCTCACGGAGATTAATCATTACACAGACAATGACAGAACAATAACTAAAAGGAGGTTTGATGGCAAGGAAGAGTATGAAGACAGTAAGAGGGCATCAAGTTGCAGTTGTTGTAGTCAAGTCATTTGTCCCAGAGTTTAATAGCAATGATGATGATGATGGTGACAACAACAATCATATTTATGCAGTACCTTAAGGTTTGCAAAGTACTTTACAAATATAATCTCATTGTTTCTTCACAGCAATCCCAGGAAGCAGGGGCTATCGTTATCTCTATTTTACACATGAGGAAACTGAGGCAGACAGAAGCTTCAACTCATTCAGGGTCATACAGCTAGAAAGTGTATGGGGTCATATTTGAATTCAGGTCTTCCTGACTTCGAGTTTATTGCTCTATCTTTTGTACCACCTTAGCTGCTTCTAGATGAACAACACAATTGTGTATTAAAAGAACTGGCAGATAAACTTCCTGAACCACCATGATTGAAATAAGAAAAATCATGGGTACTCAGAGGATAATAGATCTAGAGCTGTAAGTGACCTCAGAGACTGTCTAATTCAATCCCCTCATGATATAGACAGAAAACACGAGAACAGAGGAGGTTAAATGGTTTGTGCAAGGTAAGATAAGTAATAATCATCTGTCAAGAGTCTCAATGAACATGAAGAAATCCTGGAAGTATCAGGGGACTTAGATGAACTGATGCAGAGTTAAATAAGCAGAATCAGGAAAGCAATATGCTCAATGATAACAAACAAGCAAGTGGAAAGAACAATAAATATTTTAATTATAATGGCCAGGCTTGGTCCTAGAAAAGAGTTGAGAAAATGTACCTCCCTTCCTTCATTGCAGAGGAGGGGAATTATGTGGTAGAACATCACATATATTTTCAAATATGATGAACATGTAGGTGGATTTTGAAGAATTCCTCCCCCCCCATTTCTTTTTTAACCTTAATTGCAAAGGTGGGGTACCTAGGCAAGGGCATGGGGGAAGGATTGATTTGGAAATTAAAAAGTAAAGGCATAAATGAAAATAAAACTGACAAAAGAAAAAAGAGCAGAAGAGGTATCATAGGAGTGAAGGAAGACACATGTCACCTCAATTTTCAAAACAGAGAAGAGAACAGGGTTTGCAAACCAGTGGGCTAAACTTCAATTCTCAGGAAAATTTTAGAACAGATCATTAAGGAGATGGTTAGTGGATAGATGGCTAGAGAAGAAACCATTGATAAGGAAGAAACAACATGGAATCATTAAGAAAGAGACATGCCAGACTAATCTTTCAATTTTTGAAAGTCACTGAAATAGTAGATTAGAGGAATGTTCAAGACATGGTTTACAACAATTCTATCCAATCATTTGCAAAAATATCTAATACTGTTTTTATGAAAAATATGCAGATAAGTCAACTAGAAAATAATGCTGTTAAATGGATTTAGAACTGGGTGTTTGCCTATTCTCAGATTATTTGTTATTGGTTTCAATATTTACTTTGTAGCCATTTTCCATCTATTCATCATCTTTTATCAATGATTTGGATAAAAGCATAGATCAAATGATCATCAAATTCAAAAATTATCCATAGCTAGAGGGTGGTAGATAATACCCTAGATGACAGATTCATGGACTAAAAAGATCTTGTCAAGCTAAAATATTGGATTGAACCAAATAACATGGACTCCAGTAGTGATACATATAAAATCATACACTTGGGTTAAAAAAATCAACTTCTCAAGTAGGTTTGTCTGAAAAAGACCTGAGGCTGCAGGGCAGCTAGGTAGAGTACTGAGTCCTACCTACTCAGGAAGTACTGAGCTTCCTTCAAGCAGGAAGACTTGAATTCAAATTCAGCCTTAGACACCAGCTGTCTGACTCTGTGCTACACACAGTGCTAAGCGATGAGGATACAAGTAGAATCAGAAACAGTCCCTGCCTTCAAAGAGCTTACATTCCAATGGGAAAAAACAATATAAATGGGAACTGAAAGGGAAGCTGAGGACAAAAGTACTGGCCATTGGGATATGCAGGTGAGTCAGCAGTGCAGCCTGGGGAGGAATGAAGACATCCTTGGCCTCCATCTTAAATAGGAGGTTATGGGAAGAACCAGCCAATCAGAAGGTGAGGCTTCAGTGATCAAAAGTCCTTCCAGTGTGAGGAGTGGTCCAGAGGTGGAGTGAACTTCCAAGGTGATGAGTTTTCTATGGCACGATAGACAAAATCCTATGAAGATGAATCAGCAAAGCAACCTGGAAAGGAATGAATCAGGAAAAGACTCTTAAAGGAGGTAGTATGTGAGCTGAGCCTTGAAAGAAAATATACGCTCCAGAAGGTAGGAGTGACAGCATTTCACATATGGGGAGCAGGAGGTGGCTGTTCTGGTTTATCTAGAACAGTGATGTCAAACTTAAATAGAAACGAGTACCACTGTATGTAAGGATTTTTGCCTATTGACCTAGAAAGTAACATATTAACATTATTTGTATTCATTATATTTAAATTTGTTTTGTTAAATATTTCCTAATTACATTTCAATTTGGTTCTGGCTGTACTTGGGCTTGCATTTTAATTTGGTTGTAGCTCTGTGACCCTGGGCGAGTCACTTAATCCAATTTGCCTCAGTTTCCTCGTCTGTAAAACGAGAAGGAAATGGCAAGCCACTCCAGTACCTTTGCCAAGAAGACCTCAAATGGGATCAACCATTCATACTGACTTGTTCCCATATTCAATCAGTTTCCAAGTCTTGTCAGCTTGACCTCTATGATATTTTTTCCATTCATCCCATTCTCTCCACTTACAGTCTTGACTCTAGCTCAGGACCTCACCTCCCACCCGGACTGAGCAGCAGACATGACTCAAAAACTATTGAACAACAATAATAACCTGAACTCCAACTGAGGAGGTAGGAGAAGACTGCATGTTTGACACCTCTATTGTAGAACTTGGAGTGCATGGAGGGGAATAAAGTAAAATAAGACTGAAAAAAGAGTCACATTATTCAGTCACAAAGTTTTTTAAATTTTATTTTTAATTTATGGAATAAAACAAGCATTTCTATAACATAGTACAATAAAAAAGATAATTGCACATGAAACTGCAAATCTACTATGTACAATTTGCTATTCCTTTCAAATATACAACAAAATTATCATGTAAATTTCTTTTTTTTCTTCCCTCCCTCTACCCTGCCCTAGACATGGCTACCATTAGATCCGTATATGTGTATGTGTGTGTGTGTGTGTGTGTGTGTGTGTATGTATATATATATATGTATATATGTGTGTGTATGTGTGTGTGCGTGTGTGTAAAATCTATATACACTTCCATTTGTAAGTTCTTTCTCTGGATGCAGATAGCATCTTTCTTCATATATATCCTTTACAGTTCATTTGAATATTTATAATATTCAAAATAACTTATCAGCATAAAGTCATTCTTAAAACAATATTGCTGTTATGATATACAAGGTTCTCTTGGTTTTGCTAATTTCGTTCTTCATTATTTTGTGCAAGTCCTTCCATGTTTTTCTAAAAATCACTGAGTTCATCATTTTTTATAGCACAGTTGTATTCCATGACAATCATATGCCAAGACTTGTTTAGCCATTCCCCAATTGATGGGCATACCTGCAATTTCCAGTTCTTTGCCAGCACAAAGAGAGCTGCTGTAAACATTTTAGAACATACAGATTCTTTTTGCCTTTCCCCTAATTATCTGAGGAAATAGACCAAGTGGTGGTATTGCTGGGTCAAAGCGTATAGGTAGTTTAATAACTCTGGGTAAAAAAGTTTGTTTTTTATCTTAAAGGCAATCAAGAGTCATTGATGTTTCTTGAGGATGGGAGTAACATTGTTAGACCTGTGTTTTAGGAATATTAATTTGGCATCTGTGTAGAGGATTTATTAAAGATGGGAAAGATTTTGATCAGAGAGTTCAGGAAGTTGTTGCTGTAGTCCAGGTAAAAGGTGATGTCCTGAGCTAGAGTCTAGACTCTGTAAGTGGAGAAAATGGGATGAACGGAAAAAAAAAATATCATGGAGGTCAAGTTGACAAGACTTGGAAACTGATTAGATATGGGGATAAGTGAGTATGAAGGGTTGAGGATGACCCCTACTTAGCTTATGAACTTAGGTGACTAGATGAATGTTGGTATCCTCAACAGAAATAGGGGCATCAAGAAGAGAGAAGGGTTTGGGGGAAAGGTAATGAGTTTAGTTTTGGACAGATAGAGTTGGAGATATCTATAGGGAATCTAAGGAGAAGTGTCCACAAGTGTGGAGGAGCTGGACTGGATCTCAGAAGACAAATGATATGTAAATCTAGGCATTATCTGCATATGTTGATTCCACAAGATTGGATGAATTACTAAGAGGGAGAATACAAAGAGAGAAGAGGATAAAACCCAAGACAGAGCCTTGGGGTGTATCCTCATATAATACATGGATAATAATTCTGCAAAAATAACTGAGAAGGGTTGGTCTTTTACTTAGGGTGAGACCCACAGCAGAGTAGTCATAAACACCATCACAAGAGAAAGTATTCATGGGGGGTGCTAAGTTATGACAGAAAGGCCAAGAATGATAAAGGCTGATAAAGGCCACTGGATTTAACAATAAACAATTTTAAATTTAACAATTTAAAAATAAACTGGTGACTTTGGAGAAAGTAGTTTTAGTTAAAGTAGTTTTTGTGTGTTCTGTCTGACTCTATGACTTCATTTGGAGTTTTCCTTGGCAAAGATACTGAAGTGCTTTGTTATTTCCTTTTCTAGCTCATTTTCCAGATGAGGAAACTGAGGAAAACTTGCTTAAGTGACTTGCCCAGGGTCACACAGTTAATAAATGTCTGAGGCCAGATTTGAATTTAATAAGATCAGTCTTCCTAACTCCACAATCAACACTTTATCCACTGCACCACCTAGAATAGTGGAAGCCAGATTATTCATGAGTAAGAAGTACACAAGAAATGAAAATGTGGAGACCAACTTTTTCCCTTAGAAGTTTATCTATAAAGGAAGGAAAGATAAGGGCAATAGCTTAAGGGATGGTAGGGTCAAGTTAAGACTTTTTTAAGAATGGAAGAAATTTGGGCAAGGTTGAAAGCAACAGGGAAGAAATCAGTGGATAAGAAGAGATTGAAAACTAGAGAGAGAGGAGGAGATGCATTGAAAGGAAAACTGCCAGAGGAGATGCCCAGGGAGGGAATATGAGAATTTATTGAAATAATTGGGAATGTTTTTCCTGGATAAGAGAAAATTTAAGGTGGTGGTAGAGAGGAAGATCACAATAGCTACCTTTTAGTATTGAAAGGCCATTATAAATAATCATTGGTTACAAAGGTGGGATACCTTGAGAGGTGGCAGGTCCCCTTTTCCTGGAGATCTTCAAGCTGAGGGTGGATGAGCACTCATTGTGTATTTATTATACTGAGAATTCTTTGCAGATGTGACTTACTGCATGGTTACTGAGGTAGGTCCTTTCTAAGCCTACACTTCCATTATTCTATAATATCTTATATGAATAACATAAAAGGACAATTTTTAAATACAAATTTATATGAAGTGTATAAAGGGAAAAAGGGTAGATAGCTCTCAGAAAATTGTAGAACTCTTTTAAAAACCCTAACCTTCTCCCAGAAACAAAGGCTGCACCAATATTATACTAGCGGCATTATATGACTATGAATCATGGAACATTATAGTCTTTGAAAAATTGAAAATACCTGTCACACACAGCAATGAAGGCATGCGTGATGGATGTGCAGACTGTTAACATACAAAATAAAGAACTACAGAGAAGAGCCAGAGTGAAGAATGTCATCAACGAACTATGAGATTGAAAAAAAAAAAAGTGGCCTGGTTATGTGAAGAGCAAGAAATAGTCTTTGGGCAGCACCTGGGTTCTGATCGTGTCTTTACAATGTCAGGTAAAAAGTGAGGAAGGCTGCTGATACAGGAGATCCCCCTGCGGCAAATTTACTAGAAGACCTAGATAAGAGGTACCCAAGATGGACAAGCATAGATAGTTTATGATCCACATCATTGGAAGGAATATTCGTATTGACAAGATCCCAGGTCAATTTGAGTTCTAATTAATACCCAGTAGATTCTATGCTGCATCATAACTGCTACCATCAATAAATTAAGTGAGGCAAGCTTTTTATAACAGACTATCACTAATGATATTCTCTATTGGAACCTACCATGAAAATCACTCAACTTATTATAAGACATAGAAAATATAAGATCCCTTGGTGCTCATTATTTGTTGATTATAAAAGAAAACACTGCCTTGAAGGCTTCCCTTCTATACGTGGGCTTCTGGGCATTTGCCAAAATAATACAAGATTTCTTAAAAGATATAACAAAAATTAGCCTTAATAATTTGTAATATCTAATTATTAATGCCAAGTAAGGAACAAAACAAGGGTACATATGTTCTAAAAATGGTTGCTACTGTCATTGAGGATATCTATCACACAATTCAAATCACAGAGGAATTCCCGATAGGTGGCAAGGTCCTATTGCTTTTAGATGATATTTTGCTAATTACATGAAAACTCCTATGTACTGAATGAAATCCATAATCATTTAAAAGATTCTACCCAATTGGATTAAAAATACCTATTGTTCAGACTATGATAGGCTATCTAATGGACATCCTATAAAGCTCATCTATCAGTACATGTTTCTGGGACAGATGCTGCACATCAATCGTCGTGTGCTGGAGCCAGTTCAAAGCAACTCATGAGAGCCAATTGTCAGAATTTCAGGGTGAGTGTTTCCACCTGAGGAATTGGCAAATTGTGTGATTTATTGTTTTGTTGTTTATCTAGACTTAAGAAACGGATGAAGAAAATGTTAACAATGTAAATTAAACTTAAAAGTAAGTTGTGCATATTTTTTTTCAGAGAGATTTTTGAAAACTTTAGCACGCTCCTGGCCCAGCATCACTGAAATTTACAGTGCCCAAATAATTAAAATTAAGGATTACTTAAAATAATAGAGAGGTGGGGTTCATGAAAGCATGAGTAGAATTCAATACATTTCAAATAAAGGGAAGTGTCATTTAAAGTATAAATTTAAATAAACATAAAATACACATTAGAAATTAAGTGACATGAATTATACAGGAGAAATGACATCATCTGATAAATACGTGACTGGAAAAGAAGATGGACTGGTCCTTAGCAAGAGCCACAGAGAGAGGCAGCTAGCTGGTACAGTGGATGGAGCACTAGCCCTGAAGCCAGAAGGATTCGAGTTCAAATCCAGCCTCAGATACTTTTTAGCTGCATGACCTTGGGCATGTCACTTGGACCCTACCATGAAAAACACTCAATTTATTATAAGACATAGAAAATATAAGATCCCTTGGTGCTCGTTATTTGTTGATTATAAAAGAAAACACTGCCTTAAAGGCTTGCCTCTAAAAAAAAGCCAAGAATAACCAGAGGATATCTTTCATGCTATATTGTTTTGCATGTACTGTCAAGAAAACATATGGAAGACAGCCAAGACATTAGGTAAACCCCTTGTGACAGATTTATGTAGGAGCACACAGGCAAAAATCACATAAGATGGATAGGGGTTGAGGAAAGCACCAACATCAATAGGATGATAGATCATTGGCAAATTGGTATAGAGTCTACATCAGTAATGTCAAACTCAAACAAAAATCATTATGTAATGAACCATATATAAGTATCCCTGCAGGCCACATTTTGACTTAGAAAAGCACATATTAATATTTTCTATGTTTTATTGTATTTTTATTTACTTTATTAAATATTTCCCTACTACAACTTAATTTGGTTTGGACAACACTTGAAAGTAGTGTGTAGTGTGGGCCACATGAAGCTGTATGTTTGACACCTTTGATTTACACTATATAACCCGTTTTATGCTATTTGTTTGGTCGATGTGAAAACTTTAAGTGTTTATGAAAGAAAGCAGGAAGGAAGAAAGGAAAGAGGCAAGTAAGATGAACTATATTGCCAACAAGAAGTCGTTGGATCTCTCTAAATTAGGAAGAGATCCTGGAGGTAGCTGATGAAGAGCAGCGGAATTCTGTTGTGGGACAAGAAAGATGAGAAAATGAACAGGGACCAGTAAGAATGAATCCCAGAGGCCATACTAGTTAATGGTGACTGGAGGGAGGAAAGAACAAAAATGGAGTCAGAAGATAGATAGGTAGGTAGATAGAGAGATAGATAGATGGATGGCTAGATAAATAAATACAGATATTGTATATATATAGTATATAGTGTACAGATATATAGATATATTTTATATAGTATAGACAGATACATAGTATAGATATTATATACATGTATACATATACATATGTATATATACATATATATATATAGATAGATAGATATAGATACAGTCAACATGTGTGTGCATACGTATATGAATTTTTTTAATTTGGGAGGCTAACAGGCCATTAGTCTCACTACAGTGCGGAGGGTCTCTCTATTCAGGTCTCTTTGTCTGGTGCCTTTCCACAAAGTCTCTAAGAGTGGTAATAGAACTTGAACTCAGATTTTGAGAAGACACAGAGAAAAGCAATGATTGGAATTGTGCCTTTTTGTCACACTCATCTCACTATGCCATTGTCAACATGAGGGACTATGGGGCTACTACAGTAAAGACAGATCAAAGGCACAATGGGGGTCTAACAACATGGTTAAGACTGACGACCAGAAACTGGCCCAGCTTTGAATTTAGGGTTATGGATCCCGTGGGTATTCAAGTAACATTTATAGAACAACTTCTGTGGAATTCCCTTGCCTTCGTTTGTGGCAACACTTAGCAGAGAGCTGTTCTGCAGGGCACCCCCATCCTAGGTACTATTTGGTTTGCCAAATTGGGAAGTTCCATCTGGAATGTTTGTGGCCTGCTGCACCTAATGGCCAGATGAAGGCCTGGGAATTACTGCCATGAAAATTGGAGCTAATTCTTACACTGGGATTCCCTTTCAAGGAATATTTTGGACTGGTCTTTTTCCCTTTTTTTCCTGACGGATGACATTTTGAACTGTCTTTTTACCAAAGATATAATTAACTTTTTTTGGACATTGATTTGGCCAGTAGCTACTTTTTTTTGGAAACCTGTTTTCATTTAATTTCATTTCCCTTTTCCTGTTAAGCCCATCACTGGACTAGAAGAGAAGAATTTTAGTTCTTTGGAAATACATGTCTTCTACTATTCAGATGATGCAGATTCTTCGGGTAGGAAAAATCTCCTAATTCTCTTACTGTTTCAGTTCTTTGCCTTTTGCTTTAGGGTTCCTAATCCATGGTCTGACATATCCCTAGGTGTTTGGCATGGACACTTGAGACAAAAGTCATTTTATACTATCATAACATTACATAAGACAGAATGCCTGAAATGTACAGGAAAATCTGCAACTGCAATACTAATATTTTCCACAGGCCTCTCATTCCACTTTCATCTGTACCAAATATAGTGGCTGATGTTAAAACCTTGTGTGAGGACCTGGCAGGATTCTGAATGTTAATGTTGTCCCTGGTCTGGTTTCCAAAACCATTCTAGTAATTTTGAAGCTAGACCAGAAAAAAGAGATTGCTCAACAAGGCCCATTGGTGTAATTCTTAGACAGTGGCTTTCCATGGTTGGTTTGGAGTTGATTTTGAAGAGCACAAAGTATGCACAGCAGGCCCTCAACGTTTCCTGTTTCCTGATGTTAATCCTTCCAGGCAGCTGTGCCTGGATCCATGTGACAAACTAATTATTACTATCTTTAAGGAAGCTCAAGAGTATTCTAAGGATGAGATAAACATTATGACAAATGTGGAAGAAAGCTCCAGAGAGCAAGTCTTTTCCACGTCCACTTATGATCCAGGGGATTCATTTCTCTTTGCCACCTAGCATCATGAAACAATGAATTGTAATCCTATTACTACTATGAAGGATAAAGCAATACCTGATTAGAATCAATGGTACTCTTTCTTACACCTGACAGCTTACAGTCTGAAGCTTTCCTTTGCTCAAACCATACCGAATTTTGCCTTTTAGATCAATCCAAAAGTGATATCATTTTTTAAATAAGTGATATCATTTTTTAAAGTACCATAGAGCCAAGTACAAAGAATGTTGTCATTCTCTTCATTTAAAAAAAGAGATTTCTTGTGAGTAGCTTTACAAGAGAAGAAGAATGGGCTATGATGGCATGATAAGATAAGCAGGAAGGATTTATGGATAGGTTCTGGCAAGTGTAAACATGACAACAAACACGTGTTTGGAGATGGAATTTATTGATCCATCTTGGTGTAGGTCTGGTAAAATGTTTTGCATCCATATTTGTTTCAAATTAGTGTTTTTTTTTTCAAGATGACATAAAAGACTTCTTTGTATAAGAACCCCTAATATTAGTTATTGATGAATAGAATGCTATCAGGTTCCCTTCCTCCTTACTCTTACACACCCTTAATGTGTTCTTTACACAAAGAGACTGAAATGAATGGAAATCATGAATACTTAAGAGTCTTGGGTGAATAAATGACCCTTTTTCACTGCTGTGTACCATCCCTCACACTTTTCCACACTCACAGAGTCAATGTCAGATTTGGAAAGGACCTCAGAGACATTCTAGTCCAACCAATACCTGAAAAAATCTCCTCTAAGCATACATAAGTCATCAATCAGCCTTTGCTTCAGGATCTGCACTGAGGAAAAACATCACTTCTTTCTAAGGAAACCCATCTCACTCCTAAACAGCTTTCACCACTGGAAAGTATTTTCCTAACATCAAGCCTAAATTGGCTTCTTGAAACTACTTGGGGCAGCTAGGTGGTTCAGTGCTTAGAGAACCAGACCTGGATTCAGGGTGACTTGAGTTCAAATTAGGCCTCAGATGCTTACTAGCTGTGTGACCCTGGGCAAGTTACTTAACCCTGTATGCCTCAGTTTCCTTATCTATAACATAAGTTAGAGAAGAAAATGACAAGCTACTCCAGTATCTTTGCCAAGAAAACTCCAAATGGGGTCACAAAGAGTCAGGCATGATTGAACAACAACAAAAATCTCTAATAATCTACTTTAGAATTTGATAGAAATTCAAGTCAAGTATAGGTTGCACACTCTGTTGTGTTCCTGTTTTAAAAATTGAGATAGTATTTACTGTACTTGAATCCAATGGTCACTCTTCCATTTTCCACATTCATTCCAAGATCCCTGAAAGTGACTACAATATCTTCCGGTTCTTTCAGTAACTAAGGCCGTAGTTCTCCTGGACCTAGACACTTGAACTCATTCAGCATAGCGAGGATCTTTGTATCTCCTTGCTTGTTTATTTGCCATTATTTTCCCATCCTGTCCAAACTAAAGATCATTCCTCTTTGCATAGAAAAGAAGCAAAATCAGACTGAGAAACTCTATCTTCTCTGTATTGTCATTATTATTCCATTCACCTGAAAAGTGATCCTATTTATCATCTTTTATCCAATATAGCTAAAATAAGCCTCTCCCTTTTTTCTTTACTCTCCTTAGATCCCTTTGACATCATTAGCTTATTTTGAGCTTTAGCTCCTTATGTTATCTATCTATCTATCTATCTATCTATCTATCTATCTATCTATCTATCTATCT
>JAQQSZ010004268.1:0-14202 GCA_028646595.1 Phalanger gymnotis | reverse complement strand
TGGTAATCAGAATATATGCCATCTTGGAGTTGGGGGGGAGGGTAGAAATGGACAAACAATAATTTGCTTTAATTTCATTTTTAACAGGAGTTTTCATGCATTTGTACTCCTACCTATACTAGACTGACTCAGAATATCTGACCTCGAACAAATGAAAACAGATAAAGCTGGCTTCATGAACTTTAGTTTTCTATATCCTGAGAGCTAGATTTTATTCCAGACACATATTTCATAGTTTTCTTTTGCTGTATTTGTAATTCTATGGTTATCAAGTGTAATAGACCTCCCACCCTACGCCACATACATGCTTCAAGGTGAGCTTGACTATCCCTGAAAGACAGTCTAGGGATGCTGTCTGTTTCTCTGTGTACATGTAAGAAGACATGACTCCTGGGTAGTTGAGAGACTTCTGAGCTCTTGATGTTGCATAGCTGAATGAGAAGAGATCTTCAGATTGTTGGAGGACAAATTTAGGAGAATTAGCTTAAGAGAGACAGGTTAGAGAGTTCAAGGCTTTTCAGTGATGGACTAGAGTCCTGAAGCTGCATAAAGGTAGAAGTCCCAATATATTCCTTGATTCCTAGCATTTGCAACCCTAAGGACTGCAAGGAACAGATTCTCTGTGGTGAGATCATTCTCTTCATGGTTGAGCTAAGATTTTTATCTTGCTCCCTAGCTAAAGAACTCATTTATTTTGATGTCTTGTATTGTCTAACCCAATGTAGTTTCTGTTTACTTATCCTCCAGTGAAGAGGTTTATTAGCTACTCACTATGATCTTTTGGGTAACCAGTACCTGGTGGTGGGGAGCCAAATTGACAGAAGTAAACTAAATACTACACTCTCCTGAGAGTTATACAGGAAGATACTTCTTATTCTGAAACTAATGTACCCCTGAACTACCAATATTTGAGAGGTAGAAGACAGATAAAACTCTAGAGCAATATTCTTTTTAAATATAGATGACAAAAGAAGAAAGCATTCAGCCATAGTCTTCCTCCTACTCCCCACAAAGGCTGAAATCACAATATCCATTGGAGACGGGTAGGGCAAATTCCAGATCAATTACTTTTCCATGCCATACAGGAGTCAAACTATCTTTATTCATAGATAACAACTACATACCCCCCACACGCACACACACCAGACATTTTACATAAGAATGGACATTGCTCCAAGGAAGCATACACAAAGGGTAGCTCTTAAAGGAAACATTTCAATAATTCTCAGCGATATCGTAGCAACTGTTGGTGTAGGGAAGTCAAACACTTGAAAGAACATTTCAAGGCCACAATAAAGCAAGATTACTTCTATAGAAGTGCAAAGAAAAAAGTGCAGTCAGAAATTAAATATACTACTCAAAATTTACAAACTATTGCTTCAAAACAGCCTAATTAATGATTTTGCAAGGTAAAAAAAACATACACTCAGAGACAACTGGCAGCTGGAAGGGTTGTTACTTATTCTGCTGCACTGAAGCATAGGCTTCAATAAAGTTAGAAAACGTAAAGATCAGTTTTTTAAAAGTACTTTGGCAAGACTATATACAAAGACTGAAGTACTGAAGATGGGAAAAAAGACATTTTTTTTGTTTTTTTACCAACAACACTGTTTCTTTCAAGGCAATGAGAGAGCTATTGTCATAAAAATCCTTCTTATTCAAATATCACTCAAAGTACTTCACAACCTGTCCTCCACCAATCTTTCCCATCTTTTTATACCACAACAACTCCTGCCTCTCCGTAATCTGTATTCCAGTGACACTGGTCCCCTTGCAGTTCCTCACACAAGATGCTCCATCTCTCAACTCTAGGCATTTTCACTGCGCATCGTATTCATGGAACTCTTTCCCTTCTGATCTCTGTCTCCTGACTTCTGCGGCTTCCTTCAAGTCTCAGCTAAGCTCTCACCTTCCACAAGAAGCCTTTCCTGATCACCCTTAATTCTAGTGCCTTCTCCTTGTTGGTCTTCTCCTATTTATCCTGTATATAGCTTGTTTGTCCATAATTGTTTGCATAGTCTCCCCCACGAGAGTGTGAGGTCCTTGAGAGCTGGGACTGTCTTTTACCTTTCTTTATATCAACAGTGCTTGGTACGGTTCCTGACACATAGTAGGCACTTAATAAATGCTTGCTAATTTGACTTGTTATATTCTGCTAGACCCAGAACCAGGCTACTAATCAGTGAATTACATATTTGGGGCTCCAGGGAGAGATGCTGAGCTGTAAACATTGCTTAAATGGCTTTGAAGACAAACATTTGGAAAAGTACCCAAATATTTTAGTTACCTTATTATGGTAAAGAAAAAACCCCATAATTCATTTTACAACCCTAACAAAGAAGAAAGTAGCAGGACATTAGTAAAAATCTAGTTGACTGGATGGGTAAGCCAGCAGAAGGCCAAGAGCAGCTATTATGTGTTTGGGATATGATTTCAGACACCACTAGCCATTACATTTTCCTCCTTCACAAATAAGTACATTGTAAAGAGCTCCATGAAAATTCCCTTCCCAATAATTCATTCTAAGGATAAGTGCTGCAGTGGAAAGATTACTGAATTATAAGACCTGGATTCAAAACCTGGTGCTGCCACTTATTACCTGAATGACCTTGGGAAAGTCCTTTCTTCTTTCTGGGCCTCTGTTCCCTATGCAAAGTGAAGCAGTTGGACTAGACAATCTCAAAGTTTCCTTCCAATTCAAAATGTTATACTAGTCATACATGTCTTCATTCAACTAACATTTATTAAGTGCCAGGAACTGGTACTAGAGATACAAAGACACAAATAAAAACTGTCCCTTTCCTGAGGAAACTTATTTTCTACAAGGGCAAAGGTGGGAGAATACAACATGCATGTACTTAACTAAATTCGAAGTATATACACAGCTATATAAAAGTAGATGCAATCTTATATACTGAGAAAAGCAAACAAGAGTGTTTGACTGGAATGGAAAATATGGGAAAAGATGTAAAATGAAATAAGCCTGAAAAAGTAGGTGGGAGCCAGATTGTAGAGGGCCTTAAATGCCAGGGTTAAGTATTTTTTCCCTGTGCCATTGGAGATTTTGGAGTAGTACAGAGACGTGGTCAGACCTGTGTTCTAACACTAGTAATGAGGAAGCTATGCAGAAGATAGGTTGGACAGGACCGGGTCTCAGTGCTTTTTGAGATACAGAATATACTTTAGCAATGCTCTCTGGGGCCAGAGGTGACAGAAACAGAAGAGTCTTTTCCTGTTTATCTCTGTGCAAAGAAAGACAATAGAGAGTATTCTACAAAGCGAATTTCAATTTTGATTAGGAACTATTTTTTCAGTGAAACAGCCTTCTAGGAATCTTGATAGAGCAGGAGTTCAGCAGTAGCAGTCACCACTAGTAAGAAGAATCAATCTCCTGAAATCTGAAAAAGCACAACGTAATGGGACTTTAACCATTATATGGGCTCCAATGTTTCAATCTTAATTAAATTCAATTAGAGGCAATCAGTGTGGATCATCTTAAACTAATTTGTGGATAGGAATGATTGCAATTTTAAATGGCTCCATAAAGAACTAATAAAAAAAATCATTTCTTTCAATTATTTGGAGCACTAACCAGTACCTAAAGGTCAATAGAAAATGGCCAGGATGGCTATTTCAGCATTCTGCTGGAAACTCAGCTGAGCTAGGGGAGCCTCAGGTCTGGAGTGAGCACTACCTCAGAGAGGACTAAGCTTCAATGTTTCTGTCATGCTAGACTGAATGATCACAGAGCTCATTAATGGCGGGAGGGATTACATTCCTTTCTATAGAGATGCAATGTGACCTTTCAGAACTGAGGCACATAACTACTCTCCGGTGATTATATCCACCTTTTGTGTATAACATAGTCTTGTCAATAGGTCTATAATATTCCCCTATAAACCTTAGGGAGAAACTCTCCTAATGATTAGACTCAATTCCATTTTATTTTATTTTTTGCAAATAAATGAAAGCCATCAAGGCCTAGACAAAATCTGCTTGACCTCTTACTTTGGAATTGCTTTACACCATCCCAGAGAAATTAATACAGTTTTATTACTATTTTTAATTATTTTGAAAACTTGCAACTGATAAAAACAGGAAACAGAGTGCCTCAACCAATAGAGAGCAACTAAATGAAATGGCAGATAAGAGATGTGATAGATTCAATATCTGTTATAATCCTCCACCCCAGCAAGCTCTTTTAATACAAAGCAATGAAGGTATGCCCAAGACTTGATTGGACTGAGAGGCTAAAGCTTAAGTTCCCCAGAAATTAATACAATTACGAAGGGTGGCCTCAAGGCAGCTTTCAGGGCACCCAAGCTGAGCTCAAGCAATCAAGATCTGACAATGTCCCAAAGCCAAATGAGATAGCACAACTTGCTCTGCTGACTAGATATGTCTCCACTTGTGGAAGAGGCGTCAACTGATGAGGCTCCTAATTAGTACCTTGATGGTCAATGGCCCTCTTATTGGAGGGCAGAAGAACAGAATTCCTTTCTAAGTCTACATTTAAAGAGAGCTGGGAAGCCTAGTCATCTTCATTTTCTAACAGCTGCATTCTGGGTTTGACTCTACCATTATCAGGTTCACCCCATGAAGCCTGATACCTTCTTCTCCCATTCATCCCGCCTCCTTTTTCATCTTCCTTTTGTGTATTGTCTTCTCCCATTCAATCGCAAGCTCCTTGAGGGCAAAGACCATCTTTCTTTTTCTTATACATATCCTAGCATTTAGCACAGTGCCTGGCACACAGTAAGTGCTTAACAAATATTTATCATATTGAGTGTCTACCTGAGACAAGTGCAGAATCATTGTTGAGTATTTTTTTATCTGCTGTAGCCAAGTAATGTTCCTTTCACTGACTGCTCAATAACCTAAGGGGGCCTAATTTCACTCCAAAATGAGAGCTAAGCAACAAGGGGACTGGCCTAAGTCAGACTCAGCTCACCATGACTGACACGGCAATTGGAATAAGATATTATCATGGCTCACATAGTGGTTGAAATATGGGAAGGATGATGCAAATACAGAGAACAGCGTGATTAAATAGCACGCTATGACAGCGTGGATTGCTGTGACAAGGGGTGATCTGCTGGTATATGAAGAATCTTCTCAGTGGAACCGAGGGAATGCCCCCCCACTGATATAAAGTAATTAGCTCGGTGGGTGTTCAAGACTGGTGACAGGGAGAGTAAAGAAAGTGCCATTCCCTGGTTATTGTTAACAATTATGGAACATATTAATTGCCAGTATAAGAAAACTGCATGTGAACTGGCCCAGTACATTCAACAACTAATCAACGAGGTCTTGGTTTTTAAGGGCCATGCACTGAAAGCAGAGGGAACAACTTCTGTAGCTGATAATAGCACAAACAAAAAGGGAATAGAGGCCTATTCAATAATAAGGGGTAAAACAAATCTGTCCATTATCACCACTACTATATGATATAATCACATGAAGTTAACAATCATTTAGTAAGTGTCTACTGTATCCCAGGGCAAGGTGCTAAGCACTAAGATACTCAGAAAGGAAGAAACACAGCAATTCCTGAAATGCTAGCTAAAGCAATAGGATAAGAAAAATAAATTAAAGGAACAAAGACAGACAAAGAAGAAACAAATATTTTATAGATGCCAAAAAGGTTTCCTTAGAGAACTCTGGAGAGTCAACTGAAATCAGTTGAAAAATTTCAGCAAAGATGTAGGACATGAAGTAAAGCCACAGAAACCATCTGCATTTTTGTATATTACGAACAACATCCAGCAAGAAGAAACAGAAAGACAAATTTCATTTAAAATAGCTACAGAATATACAAATACTTTGGCATCTATCTGCCAAGACACACACAGGAGCTATATGAATATAACTATAAAACACTCTCATGGATAGGTGAAACCAAAAGTGACTAAACTGTATATACCCTTTGATCTAGCAATATCACTATTAGGCTAATATCCAAAAAAAAGAAAGAAGGAAAGAGAAAAATTGTCCATAAGTACAAAATTATTGTAGCAGCATAGAATTAAAAACAAAGGAATTTCCCATTAACTGGGAACTAATTATGTTGTATGAATATAATGAAATATTATCGTAGTATAAGTAATAATGAAACAGAAGGCTTCAGAAAAAAAAAAACTATATGAAGGCCTACATGAATTAATACAGAGTAAAGTGAGCAGAGCCAGGACAACAATCTATATAATGTTAACAAAAACAACTTTGAAAGATTTGAGAGCTTTGATCAATTTAAAGGCAAGCTATGCTTCTAGAAGAATGATGATGAAGCATATTACTCAACTCTTGACAGACGGGTGATGGACTCAAGGAGAAGAATAAGGCATTTGCAGATACAGCCAAGGTGGTAATTCATTTTGCTTATCTGCATATTTGTCAATAGGGTCTTGATTTTTTCCTCCTTTTCTTTGTTGTTGTTCATTTGTTTCAGATATTGTTTCATAAGAATATCTCTTGGAACAAGTAAAGGAAGAGCTATTAGTAAATCTTTTAGTTAGAGATTTTCATAGTAATGAGATTTATTTGTCATTAGGAGGTCTGACCAGAGGAGGTTGCAGGAGCATAGTAACAGTAATAGCAATCATGGCTGGCATTTTGTACAGTGTTTTCAAGTTTGCAAGCACCGATGTACAAAATGAGTCTCCTTTGAGCCTGATGACAACTCTGTGATGTAGGTATTATTACTGTTCCCATTTACAGATGAGGGAAGTGAGTCTCATGATGATAAAGTGCTTCTCCCAAGGTTGCACAGTTATTAAATAGCTGAAGTAGGATTTGGACCCAGGTCTTCAGTACTTCAGGTCCTGCTCTCTATTTAATCATCCCCACTGCCTCTCTAAGCCACTGTCCAGCAGCAGTCCTGGATTGCTAGTCAGTAAGTACCATTTCTTGCTCAAATTCTGTCACTGTAGGTATCCATCTCTCTTTATGGTATCAATTTCCTCTTCTATAAAGTGAGGTGGTGAAACAAAATCAATTGTTCCTAAGATCTAATCCAACATATGATGAACCTAAGGCTATGACTTAAATAAGAAAGACCAGTAACAGGACTTAACAGGAATTCTGTGGATTGCCCATCACATATTTCCATGGGTTCCTGTTACTGTGTTACCTTAGAAAATAAAAGACAAACGCAATTTCCTTGAATTCCTGCCCATCCCCCCACACACACGAAAGAAAGTGAAATAACGTATACTCTGGGATGGGCCTCCTTCAAATCAAAGCAGCAAGATGTCTGTGCCAGCTGAGACTTCCCAGTGATCTACAGGGGGGCAGCCCCAAGAAACTCGGGTCAGGAGGTTAGAAAATGACTTGGGGGGTGGAGCCAAGACGGGGGCTGGAAAGCAGGGACTTGCTTAAGCTCTCCCCCAAATCCCTCCAAACACCTGTAAAAATGGCTCTGAACAAAATCTAGAGCTGCAGAACCCACAAAATAGCAGAGGGAAGCAGGTCTCCAGTCCAGGACAGCCTGGATGGTCACTGGGAAGGGTTTATCACACAGTCCTGGGAGCAGAGCACAGTCCAGCGTGGGCCGCACCAGGACAGACCAGACTGAGAGTCAGCCTGGAGCAGGGCTGAGAGCCATGAATCATTGAGCTGTGGCAGTTACCAGACTCCTCAACCCACAAATGCCAAAGACCATGGGGCAAGTTAGTGGGAAAACTGCTGGATCTTGTTAGAAAGGGGTCCATCCCCAGCCCTAGGGGGAGCAGAGGTGGTGTGGTAGTAGAGGCAGCAGCAGCAGCAGGAAGCTCCTGTGGCTGCTTCCAGAGCTCCAGGGTCAGCTGGTTCCGGAGTCCCTGGCTCACACAGTGGGAAAAATCAAGTGGTAGATCAGAGCAGAAGTGCAAGGAGCTCTTTGCTGGCACAGAGGCTGGAACCTTGCTGTGCCCAGCTTGGATCTGGGTGGCAGTCCTGGTTGGCAGTTCTTAGGGGAGGAGGAGTGCATTATTGGACTACCTGAAAGCCATGATCAAAAAAAAGCCTAGACATCATCTTTCAAGAAGTTATCAAGGAGAACTGCCCTGATATTCTAGAACCAGAGGGTAAAATAGAAAATGAAAGAATCCACCAATCACCTTCTGAAAAAGATCCCCAAAGGAAAACTCCTAGGAATATTGTCACCAAATTCCACAGCTCCTAGATCAAGGAGAAAATACTGCAAGCAGCCAGAAGGAAACCATTTGAGTATTGTGGAAACACGATCAGGATAACACAAGATCTAGCAGCTTCTACTTTAAGAGATCAAAGGGCTTGGAATATGATATTCCAGAGGTCAAAAGAGTTGGGATTGAAACCAAAACTGAGTATCATGCTCCAAGGCAAAATATGGATTTTCAATAAGAGGACTTTCAAGCTTTCTCAGTGAAAAGATCAGAGCTGAACAGAAAATTTGACTTTCGAACACAAGAATCAAGAGAAGCATGAAAACATAAACAAGAAAGAGAAATCATAAGGGACTTACTAAAGTTGAACTGTTTTGTTTACATTCCTACATGGAAAGATGATGTGTGTAATTCATGAGACCTTTCTCAGTATTAGCATAGTTGAAGGGAATATGCATATATATATATGGAATATGCATATATATATATATGAGGGCACAGGGCGAGTTGAATATGAAGGGATGAAAGATCAAATTAAGAGGTGAGAGAAGAATATATCGAGAGAGGGAGAAAGAGAGAGATAGAATGGAGTATCTTATCTCACATAAAAATGGCAAGAAAAAGCAGTTTTGTTGGAAGGTAAGAGGGGTCAGGTAAGGGAGAATGAGTGAATCTTGCTCTCATCAGATTTGACCCAAGGAGAGAATAACATACACGCTCAATTGGGTATCTTACCCCATGGGAAAGTAGGGGGAAGGGGATAAAAAAGGGGGGATGATAGAAGGGATGCAGATAGGGGGAGAAGGTAATCAAACCCAAATACTTTTGAAAAGGGACAAGGTCAAGGGAGAAAATTGAATAAAGCAGGACAGGATAGGGTGGAGGGAAAAATAGTCTTTTACAACATGATTATTGTGGAAGTGTTTTGCATAATGATACATGTGTGGCCTATGTTGAATTGCTTGCCTTCTTAGGGAGGGTGGGTTTGAAGGGAAGAGGGGAGAGAATTTGGAACTCAAAGTTTTAAAAGAAGATGCTCAAAAAAAAGTTTGTGCATGCAACTGGGATATAAGATATATAGGGAATGGGGCATAGAAATCTATCCTGCCCTACGAGAAAGTAAGGGGAAAAGCGATAGGGGGAATGGGGTGACATAAAGGAGGGCTGACTGGGGAATGGAGCAATCAGAGTATATGCAGGGGAGAGGTTAGAAATGGGGAGACAATTTGTAACTCAAAATCTTGTGGAAATCAATGTGGAAAACTAAAATATTAAATAACAAAATATGAAACAACAACAACAAAAAGAAAATGGCTTGACTCAGGGTTCTGAGATCAGTCTCAGGAGGAAAAAAGTAACCAAAAAGGAAAAGGTTGTTGGCGCACATACAAAAGGGACTGACATTTGGAAGCACATCTGTTTCTGGAGAGTTCAGGACAAAATGGAGTTCAAAGACTGCCCATCAAATGTGAGCTCTGACAACCACAAGGCACTGCCAGAGCTATAGTGATTATTCTAACCTGGTCCTTTCTATTTCAAACAACTCACAGATTTTGTTTCGTTGTTTTTTTTAATGCTAAGATTTCTTTCTGGCATTAGGCTCAATAGAGGACTCATATTTTCATTCTTTTGCTTCCTTCTGACCAAGTCACTTAACCTCCCAGGCCTCAGTTTCCTTTCAAATGAGGGGATTATACTTGATGGCATCTAAGGTCCCTTCTAGCTATAGAGCTATGAGCCAGGGATCCTACCAATATTCCTTACTCCACTCACCTCTGATCTTCTTTTTAGTTGTCTATCTCTTTCTTTCTCAGTGGTATATTTCAACACCAAGTATCTTCCACACTTTGGTGTGGTCAGAATCATATTTCTAGTTATCCTTATGCCAAATTGGTCTGTACCCTTCTAATACATACTGAGTCTCAAATGCCCTTTCTTTGTTTTAATTTGCCTTTCCTTAGAAATTCTCAGACCCTGACCAC
Source organism: Phalanger gymnotis (assembly GCA_028646595.1). NCBI lineage: Eukaryota > Metazoa > Chordata > Mammalia > Diprotodontia > Phalangeridae > Phalanger > Phalanger gymnotis. The sequence goes on along the minus strand of JAQQSZ010004268.1, from coordinate 4,097 downwards.
ATGGTCCCCTCTACTTGTTAAAACAACACTGTGAATCTATCCCTGGGACATGATTGCAAAGCCAGATCCCATGAATATTTCTGAAGCAAAATAATATACCGGCTTTTTCTCAGCTATGAGAGAAGGAAGAACAAAGAAGAGAGAGAGAAGGAACAAAAGAGAGAGAAAGGAGGAAGAAAAGTAAGCATGCCATTCCCAAGCTGCATGTTGACCTTTTGCCATCCTAATATTCTAAAGGTCAAGCTGTGAAGCTGAGAGCCTGGGGGAATGCCAGGCACATTGACTCCTATAATTAGTTTGGTTACATTAAACATTTAAATTTTGTTATTAATTTTCTTGGACATATGTTAAAGATCTGAGGCACCTCTTTATCAGGGAAACTGAATCAGAAAGTCAAGTGACCAGTGTAACATCTGGTATGAATTCTCCCTTGAGGTAGTAGGTACCTACCTATAATTTTCCTTTTTCAAGGCTTCTTAAAACAGCCAGAAGAATAGAGAAGTCTATTAAAATGTCACAGTAAGAAGTTAGCAATAATTCTAGTTTTAGAGTAAGATTACCTAAATAAAGGGACATGCTTTGACTTATACTACACAGTCTGGTTTTGGAGGCAAGCCCTCCACAATGTGGAGCATTCTAGCTCACCTTTGTAACTTTTTCTCCAACTACACATGGTCTCTAGCCAACTGACCAAATCTGGCCTCAGGCACTTATTAGCTGCGTGACCCCTCTGTTTGCCTCAGTTTCTGTATCTGTAAAATGAGCTGGAGAAGGAAATGGCAAACTACTCCAGTGTCTTTGCCAAGAAAACCTCAAATGGGGTCCTGAAGAGTAAGACATGTCTGAAACAACTGAACAACAACAAAAGCCCACTGGTCACCAAATCCAATGCAGGCTTACCTGGCTCTAGACCCTTTTGTATATGCCTAGAAGGCTTCTTTCCTCTATCTCTGCCTACTGATATCTTACCCATTCTTCAGGATCCATCTCAAATCCTATCATCTTCATTAAAAACTGATTTTCCTAGTTAGAAAATCTCCCTCCTAGGCAACACAGAAATCTCCTGCCCAAGAAAATTAATCAGGATCATGAACTTGCTCTTATTTTTTTGGTACAGACTTAGAAGATAAATTACAAATGAAGCAGTCTCAAAATTACTAAAAACATAGGGTAAAAATCAAAATCTGACATCCCAGGGAACTGGCATGGGGGGGGGTGACGGGAGAGGAGAGATAAACAGAGACAGAGAGGGTTAAGAGAAAGAGAAAGCCAGTCACTATTAGCCAGCACATCTCTGCCCTCTATTTTTATTTATGTCTTAAAAGCCAGGCCACAGACTCATTCTAACAAGTTTCAAGTCTCTTCATTAAGGATTTGGGGTCCCCTAGAAACATATTAGATGGTCTATCTATTATCCACCATATTTGCTACATGATCCACCTAGCACCTCTTCATCTCCAATACAACAGCCATTAGGAATTTCTACAGCATTCCACATTCATCACAATGTGCCCCACTCCCAACCCCCCAACCCTGGCAAGATGACTGCAGTGTGCCTTCCAATGCATGTTGGGGGATAGCAAGTTTCTGCTATTCCCTCTTCCTTATGTTACCAGTACATGTTTAAATCTGTAATCCTATGAGAGAATTGTCACTTAGAATCCTAAGATGTTGGTGCTGAAAGAGACCTTATATATCATTACACTACCATATTTACCTTCAGAAAATACCATATGAATTTCAAAAGTTCCTTGCCCTTATTGTGCTGCTTTGCAAGCATGAGGTTAGAAAGCCATTCTTTATTATGACATCAATCACCTTCATATCCCTGACCCGTTTAAACAATGGCTGCCAAATTACTGCAATTATTATACTGAGGATTGTCTCAATCTAGAGACTTTAAGGTAACGCTTTACCTTTTTTAATATTTTGCATCTAAATTTAAAGCATTAGAGAGAGGCACTTTTGATTGTAGCATATACTATTTGGCTTTGCATTTCATTTTAATAAGCTCCTTTCCTCTCTCAGCCCCAACACTTAAAACTTTCAAGAAATGCAGTTTTAGTGGGTTTGAGCTAGTGCCTTCCAAATTGGCTCCTGGTTTGCATTTTGTGCCTTTGTGGGGTTTGGGTTTCGGTTTTTTCCTGTTTTATCTGTGTTTTTGTTTTGTTTTGGCTTCTCAGTATAAATTGGAAACTGAGCTCAGTAAGAAGGAACTTTGAGTCAAAATCACTCCTAAACTTTCTGTCCCACCCAATCCTACACTCAACTTACTGACCCCACCACATGCACACCTTTGGAGCTCTCTAATTCACACCACATAGAATTGGGTGATGGCCTTTATTCATCTCTCTCTAACACCGTCAGCAATGACAGCCACACAGGGCAAACTACTTGCCCCAAAGAGGAAAGAATGATTGAATGTTGGGTGCAAAGGTGTGAAGTTCTAGTTTGAAATTCTATCCAGAATGGGCCTTGGTTAGGCAAATATAACCCAACGGTTCAGTTCTTTCCATTTTATCTTGGTAATCTCTTGAAATCATGCATTCCCCCCAACACTTTCTGTTCTCACTGCTGCCAACTTAGTTAAGACTGTCAGTCCTTCTCCTCCTCCTTTAATGCCTGGCAAAGGAATTGTTAAGAAGTCCCTGTCTAGGTTCCCTGCTCCAGTTTAACCCATTTTACCACTTCACTGTACTGCTCAAAAGCCTTTAGTGCCTCCATCATGCTTTGTTTTTAAATAATTTGTTATTTCCTTGGTGGAAATTCCCAGAAAAGAAACTTCCTCCACCAAGCCACTCTGGATCTGCTGTGCCACTTACAGACTTAGCTGCCTACAGGCAAGGAAAAGTTAAAGGACTTGGCCAAGGTCACTCAGTTAGGACATGTCAGAGACAAGGCTCGTAGCCAGGTCTGCTTGACTCTGAGATCCTTCATCCATTATACCACAGATGTATCACATTCTTGATGGTATATGCTTTTAAATAAAATCATTTGCTTGGAATTCAAGGCCCTGCACAATCTGGCACCAAAATACCGTTCTGGACTAATTTCACTCCACTATGCTTCATGTAGTCTATAATTCAGTCAAGCGAGGCTACTAGCTGTGGCCCAGTCCTTTCTCACCTCCAAACATTGTAAACACAATTGCCCACGTCTATAGAAATTCTCGTCTTCCAAGGCCCATCTCCAAGGCCCATCCATGAAACTTTTCCTGATTTCCCCAGCTGATTGCAGCCCCTCCCCCTTCTCAAATCTTGCGTACTACACTGTCTCCTTTGAGGTTCATCATATCCTAACTTCTAATATACTATCTGGTCCCATTATATCCCATTATATTATAAATTCTTTGAGGGAAGGGCCCATCTTTTTTGTCTTTATATCTCCACCATTTTACATAGGGCTTCATAAATAGTATGTGCTTTGTAAATGTTTGTTCAACCAATGTGTCACTTGCTTGATACATTCAGTCACTGAGGTAGGGAAAGACATGCTCTTGGCTGCCTCTTACCACTCTGTGTATGCCCCACCTCACAAACAGAAAGAATCACTCCTCTGTAGGCCATACCATTCACCTCCAAAGTTTTTTTTTTAAATCAACATCAGTAGTGAATTGGTGAATGAAATAACAAAATCCTACCTTCCTAAAATCTCTTGTTTGATTTCTGTTATGATTTCCAATATTCTATTATTGGATTTTTACCAACTAACTTTAAAAAAATAACTATTGGGGGGCGGAGCCAAGATGGCGACTAGAAAGCAGTAACTGGCGTGAGCTCCCCACCAAGTCCCTCCAAAACCCTATAAAAAATGGCTCTGAAACAATTCTAGAACAGCAGAACCCACAAAGTGGCAAAGGGAAGCAGGGCTCCAGCCCAGGACAGCCTGGATGGTCTCGGGGTAAGGTCTGTCCCGAACGGAACTCCCAGCCCCCAGCTGAGGGGAGCGGAGCTGAGCCAAGCAGATCCCAGCGTGCGAGGCGCGGCGCGGCAGACCACGGGCCCACGAGACCAGGAGTGGAGCCGAGAGTGCCCTAGCATGCTGAATTACTGAGCTGTGGCATGTACCAGACCTCACAACCCACAAACAGCAAAGAC